>KV428291.1:0-27497 GCA_001632355.1 Sistotremastrum suecicum HHB10207 ss-3
CATCTGGACAGCCTCCGGATTCATGAGCTCGAGGGGGAGTGTTGAATATTCGAACTCATTCCCTGAGGTTGCAGGGGGAGTTATTGGGACTCTCGGAGCTCAGCTGCGCTATGCCACTGGATTGAGCGGAGTCTCAACTTTCGCAATCGACTGTATAGATAGTTTAGCGGAGTTTAGACTGAACCTCAGTGTTGTACACAATCACTGAGGTCAGTATTCGTCTTACATAGTTTCATTCTTTTGCTGATGATCTGTGTAGCTATATTTCGCACAGGTAGCATTACTCAATATATACAGTGTTGTACACAATCACTGAGCTATATTTCGCACAAAATTGGGATCAGGAGCGATACAATATATCACATTGCGCAGCTTACCTGCTGAAAGAGGGTCCGAGAGCCAACTCCAGGCGTGGTAATTACGTCCATCTTCTTGATCGTCGTATTGGTCTTTCAACCACGCGAGCTCGATGTTGTGGACCTTGGCGAGATCCCGAAGGACAAGAGGGATGAGGCAAGGATCGGCTCTTCCATTTTCTCGTATCAATGCACTAAGCCTTTCGGCATCGTTGGTCCAACAATAGCTGACAATGAGTACAGGAGACTTCGGTACGTGGTTCCCATTTTTGCCGTTAGGAGGATATGAAGGATAGACTCTGCAACAAAGCTTAGAACTCCCAGAGAATCGCTTCCGAGACAAGACTTACACGGTACGAATCGGGAGATCAGTAAAACCTGGAGATTATGAGCTCGAAAGGGGTATAAAGAATATTAGGCAGATCTACGTACTCTGTCCACCAATAATGGCAGGTCTGCCGGGTATATGCTCCCACCAGGGGTTCGTGAAACGAATGGCGATCTTGATGGATGGGCCGTACCTTAGTTGACGAATAGCACTCCACTGGCTATAGTTGTGCCCCATAATGCCACAGCCGTCAAGATCCATGAAACTGAGACGAGGCAGCGGAACGGTACAGATGACAGCAGAGAAAACATCGGTCTGCTCATTGGGGGGATAGGCGGCAAGAGCATTAGGTTGCTCAGTGTAGTTCACTCTCATGAAATTGCCTTCCTCGATAATTTTCGTGACCAAAGCACCTCGCTCGATGCGGCCCTGTAAACGTCCAGCCATTTGTTCAGGCAAATTCGAAGAGCCATTGCTAGGTGTCCGAAACGATTAGTGGTGTTGAGTGTGAGAAGAAAATAGATTGCAGACTGACTCGATACAAAACCAATTTATTTCCGGAATCGGGTTCTCCAAACCCTGTTGCGGCGGTGGCTGAGGCCAGTCAAATGCCAAGGATTCCAGAACCGTGTCAACGAGGCCACGATCATACCAGCCGGTAGACTTGTCGACAGTTTCGAGCCACAGAATATCTGAAGTCGAGAGTTGGGGGACTCTATGCTTAACCCAAGTTCGCATAGAGTAGGAATCATATCCATTGATGAGCAAGGTTATAGCTTCGGACATCGGGTGGCCAACGAAAAGTTGGCGAGGTTCGTTCAGAATTTCGGAGAGGACTGCATTGGCCGCAGCGAGGGTTGGATACTGGAGAGGGGTTTGCGCACTCGAGGCCCTGAAGGGATTCTCTGCCAGTGCGTTCTGGGCTTCGATCTGGCCTTCTTCCTGGTCTTCTTGGGCGACGGCAGGTGGTACGCCGTTGGGGTAGGTATACCCATTGTAGCAGCGGAACGTGTTGTCGGATTGGAAGTGGTAAGGGATGAGAGTGATGTCGAGTCCGCGATTGCGCATGAGATTGAAAGTACGAGTCATGAATCTTGTATCGGGAAATCTCATGGCGCCGACATCCTACGTGTCCAGGTTCATCCAATATTCTCCCACAAGAGAAAGAAATGTGACGTACATAGTATTCATAGCGCCTCTCGCCCACACTGTCAGAGAAGCGATAGGTGTAGAGTCGGCCACCGACGCGGTTGCTCGCCTCCAAGATTTTGAAATCGATATCCAGGGACTGTAATATTAGACCGATGTACAAACCGGCCATACCGGCACCAATGATGCCTACGCGAGGCGTGGACCGGGTGGGCCTGGTGGAGCCCACGGAAGAATCCGTGCTCGATATAGTGTACAAGTTCCCAAGCGGTCTATAAAAGCAAAAAGAAGTGAGAAAAATCAAAACAAAATCAAGCTGGTGCGCAGACACTGACCTCGAAACTGACTTGGTGGTGTGCGTAGAAACGACGGCCGCCTCTTGTTTTAGGATATCGGCATGGGCGTGCAGATAATTGCGGAGTAAAGCTCGTTGCAGATGGCTATACGGATCGACGGAAGCGGTAACATTACGTTGAGAGCTCATGATGAAAGCCGAAGGACCTCGAGAAAATAGGTTCGAGAGATGGAATAGTGAGAGCAGTCTTATATATGCCTGGGCAGGCCAACAAATCAATCAAATGATGATGTCAGAGCGTCCGAACAACTGATCAAAGGACTCCCTGGGAAGCTTTCCCCGTAGCACGCGAATTGATGATATAGCGCCACTCATCTAGCCATTTGAGTAAATAGGAAGCTCAGGATATTCTGTCCGACATTCTTGAGCCATACATTTCTAGCTTCTTCGAAATCCAAGCCATACGTGATCCGCATAGCATGGTCGTAAATGTTGACATATGTCACCGGCGGTCAGGAGCAGCCCCACCCAGGCGGCCCAGACAATAGACGTTCAGCTCGGCACTCCAGTTCTGAGATCTGAGTACTGACTACTGAGTCCCAGATAGAGTGTTTTTTGAACGTAAGTCAGCCGGAAGAGCCGACCCAATATTTGCCTTGAAATTTCAGCATCACCGCGACGACTGGGGAAGACGAGATCGTAGTAGCGGACTACAGCCAAGGACACATGTCTCCGATACGCACGAGTCAACTTAATCAAATCCCCTATTTCAGAAAATAAGCCAATGCATCTGCAGTCTCGGTATCGACCTGTGTTGGCGTTCGGTTACACCTAACAGCGGAACAGTAAACTCTCCGTCTCCACTACCCTCTCGACACGCGGTAAAATAGCGCCAGCGTGAAATCAAAGAAGTCACGGCTTCGCATGAAGCTTGCATAGAGCCTCGTCAAAGTAGAGCCTACAACATGGCCGTCGAGGCCGGGAATCAAGAAATTTAGATCGTGATCGAAGCTCCTCACATGTAGTCCACTTCTTTCTTCAGGTCAAGAGCGTTGATATCAACGCCCACGTGCACATGCTAAAGTCTCCAGGCAGAGAGCATAGTTAGATGTAAGCAACTGACAGAGGCCGCACGATCCGAATTGCGGTCAACGCGGACCCGACTAACATGGTCGCAGTGTTGTCAAGATTCCTATTCAAACGCATCGACGTCGAGGTTCGAAGTCAACAGTATATTGCTCGCCATCCGCGAAGAAGATGCCTCGCGAGCTCGTCTCGTCATGTTCATGTTCGATGAGAGAAGCCACAGACTGGGAGACTCCCTTGGCCAAACATGGCTGCGTGGCTATATAATAAGCGGATCTCCTTACGTAAGCTCTCTCAAGCGTTAGGATCACTATAGGCTATATCAGGCGAGCGATGTGGAGAAGTGATTCCAAGCATTGTTTTATTCATCGTCGTAGCCTTTCACTTCTCGTCTAGCTCTCTGCGGTACTATGACATCCACGAATCCTATAAGTGCCAGGTCTATGGGAAATCGAGAAGCCCAGGACGTACAAGGATATGAACTTGGCGCCGGCGGCGTGCTTTTATAACCAAGTCTTCTACGGATTGGCGGAACAGCGACAAGCGCAACTGGGCCTAATGCTCCGATAATTAGAGACCATAATAAGACGGGTTGCTCATGAGCCGCTCTGTGCTGTAACGAGATAGATGTCAGGAATACTTTATAACAGAGGAGCATTGAACATACCAGAGACCGGTAGGTATTTCTAAAGGGCGACGCAAATGACCCAATGAGCGACGCCATCCTGCTCGACCACGGGCCTGGAAGACAGTCAAAGATGGTGTTTGCGACTGTTTGGCAAAGCCCTCCGCGCTCGAATATTTCCACGAAATGCCACGTGATGATTCCGTCATTCTGCAAAGCATATCCCTGCTTACACTCGTAAGTCTCCAGCAGATAATATTCCTGGAAGTCGCAGACTGAACCTATGTCAAGGAATTGCGCAGGAACTTTGAACCGCATCGCATTGGGATTTGGCAGGAGGACAACAGCTTCCGCCTGAAATCCGCTGAACAGGCTGCTTGAGTATAAATTCTACGATTCATTCCCATGAACCATCTGTATTCACATTGTTTCTCGCAGTTAAAAAGCTTCAAATGTCTCCTGTGAATGTTCCCGATAGGTCGATAAGAATATGTGCGGATCGAGGAGGAACGTTTTGTGATGTCCATGCGTACGTATTTCACACAAGCATCCAACTTGGCTAATTATTGCTCTCAAGGTCGTATCCTGATCCCGAAGACCATTCAAAGCGGAAAGAAATAGTCGTGAAACTTTGTGGGTCAACATGACCTCCTGTGAAAGACTGGATGCTTAGGACGAGATGGCAGTGTCGCAAGATAAGAATAACTATCGCGATGCTCCTACGGAGGGCATCAGGAGAATATTGGAGACAGTCACAGGGGAACAATATCCGAGAGGGGAGATCCTGAAAACCGACAAAATCGGCACGCCTATTGCATTGTCCGAGGCGAACTGATGCTGATGTGAACTAAACAGATTATATTCGACTTTCAACTACAGTAGCGACGAATGCATTATTGGAACGTAAAGGATTCAAACACGCGTTGGTCATCACCAAAGGATTTAAAGTAAATCTTTAAATCTCTTCAGCCTTTGACCGTCTAATGAAATCCATGCAGGATGCACTACTGATAGGCAATCAGTCGCGACCGAAAATATTTGATCTCAACATTCGTCGTCCAGCGCCCCTGTACTCTTCTGTCATTGAAGTCGATGAACGTGTTACGCTGGTCGGTTATTCGTCTGATCCACAGGCGGAAGAGAATGCTGTCAAGTTCGACGACGACGGGAAGATTACGAGAGGGTATCGTGGGGCGGGTTGGGATGGAAAGGGCGATGCGGAGGGCGAAGGCGAGGTCGTTCGAGGATTGAGCGGAGAAGCTGTTCGGATCATCCAAAGACCCGGTTCGTACACCCAGTCATTGTCCGAAATCGTCTCCCCGATCAGTACTCATACGCGCTACGGTAGATCCTCCACAAATCAAGAGCGACCTTCAGAAGCTTTATGAGGAAGGATATCGGTCTCTGGCGATATGTCTCGTACATTCGTATACGTATCCCGATCACGAACGTCTCATCGGCAAGATCGCACATGAAATTGGATTCCCCCATATCTCCATTTCATCCCAACTTCACCCTATGATCAAGCTGGTCTCTCGTGGACTGTCAAGCACAGCCGATGCCTATCTCACTCCTATCCTCTTCGACTATCTTGATGGATTCTTCAAAGGGTTTGACGAGAAGCTGAGAGGGGGAGGGAAGGGCGACAATGAAGGTGCTAGAGTGGAATTTATGGGAAGTGATGGAGGATTGTTGGATCTGGATAATTTCTCGGGGCTGAAGAGCATCCTCAGTGGTCCCGCAGGCGGTGTAGTCGGATATGCACTGACATCATGGGACGGAGATCGTCGGACTCCTATCATCGGGTGCGCTCATTCGTTCTCCTATTGCCCGGGCCGTGATTGATATGGCGGTAGAATTGATGTTGGCGGGACTTCGACGGATGTATCGAGATACGACGGGCGGTATGAAGTGGTCCTGGAGACGACTACGGCAGGCGTTACGATTCAGAGTCCTCAACTGGATATCAATACCGTCGCAGCGGGTGGTGGTTCATGTCTCAAATTCGAGAATGGTCTGCCCCGAACGGGTCCTGAGAGCGCAGGCGCCGAGCCAGGACCAGCTTGCTATCGGTATGTTCGCCCCTCGACTTTCCGATTATCCTCGTTGATGATTGGACGCTTTCAGGAAAGGAGGGCCACTCGCTGTTACCGATGCGAACTTGATATTGGGCCGGCTCATTCCGGATTATTTCCCCAAGATATTCGGGAAGAGCGAGAAGGAACCATTGGACATTCAAGCTTCTCGAAAGTTGTTCGAAGAGATTGCCGGAAAGATGAACGATGAGTTCGAGAAGAAACTCAGCATAGATGAGATCGCTTATGGGTGCGTCCTTCCTCCCGCTCGTCTGATGTCGTGGAATACTGAAACGAAGTGACGGTAGATTCATCAAAGTGGCCAACGAAACGATGTGTAGACCCATCAGAGCGTTGACCGAAGCTCGAGGACACGCAACTTCAAAACACATGTCAGTCACCCTGCTCCGCTTCGGTCTTCTACATCTCACGAATACGTAGATTGGCATCTTTTGGTGGCGCGGGCGGTCAACATGCCTGCGAGATCGCACGACTTCTCAATATGAAGAACATCCTCATTCATCGGCATAGTTCAATCCTCTCCGCTTACGGGCTTGCCCTCGCGAACCGCGTCTACGAAAAGCAAGAACCGTCATCCGAGTTCTATTCATCGTCCACCCAGTCTAAACTCGCCGCGCGTCTTGATAAGCTGTGCGATACAGTACGCGGTGAACTGAAGAGGCAAGGGTTTGAAGGAGATCGAGTACAGTTTGAGAGAATGCTGAACATGCGTTTTGATGGCACCGATACGGCACTGATGACGTTGGAGCCGGAGGATGGAGATTTTGAGCGGGAGTTCAAAGACACATACAAGAGGGAATTTGGCTTCTTGTTGGATGCGAAGCGGATTATCATTGACGATGTCAAGGTCGGTCTTCCTTTCACCAGTCTCCGCTGAATGTACTTTGACGGCTGCATTTAGGTTCGCGGAATAGGGAAGACCTTTGATACTCTCGGAGAATCCGTGTTCACCGAAATAGACAAGCTTCAAATTCGCTCCGTTGATCCCGCAACGAAACGGGATAGCACCCATAGTGTATACTTCGAGGGAGGGCGAGTGGATGACACTCCTGTCTATCTATTGGAGAAACTGGATGTCGGAGATGAGATTACGGGGCCGGCGATGATCATTGATGATACGCAGACCATCGTTGTCGATCCGAAAGCGGTTGTCATTGTCACGAGAAATCATCTGTATATTACCATCGAGTAGGGGAAGGGGCGAACTTTGTACGATTACAGTGTAGACGGTGACTCCGTTCTTCGACTGAGACGACTTCGGAGGTCTAGAGAGCGTTCAAAGCCAGGACCGGCAACGAGGTGCATAGTATCACACCGCAGATCACATTTCGCGGCGTTCCAGTTCACTTCTTGAGGTGATGACGTAATCCAAGTCGAAGCACGTCTTCTTGCTGCTTGGGCGTATCCCAGTATTCTGACTCGCCCCAATCTTTCTTGAATTGCTGCAGCTTCTCCGGATGTAACAACGTCAGATAGTTGTTGACCGCGAGCCAACTGCTATCCAAGGCTCCCGCGACCCATCTATTAATAATTTAATGAATTTGACCACCACGGACGAATGAGCGACTACGTACCCATGACATGAGCTGAGTGCTTCGCCGGCAAAGAACAGTTTCCCATTTGCAGCCGGCTTGTTGATCTGGGTGAAGATAGAATCCGCGAACTCGCCAGGTCCGAAAAGAGCGAAGGCGCCTATATATTCTTCAGCATCGCAATCCGCATAACAGAAGAGCTTTGTACCGCAGGTGTAGGGGTTGTGTAGCCAATCCCAGGCGAAGATATTCGTGCCGTCGTTGACGAAGCGGTTCCAGATATATGTATCGGCGACATTGTGGAGGGCTGCGAGATCACGGATGACTAGCTCGACTAAGAGAGGATCGGCTTTGCCATCTTTGATAAGAGCTCCGAGCCTTTCGGCATCAGCGGTCCAGCAATAGCTTGCAATGAGAACGTTGGATTTGGGAATTCCAGGAGGATAAGACGGGTAGACACTGGAACAAATTATGAATGATAAGGACACCAGACAAGATTTGCTTACGTAGTACGAATCGGTAGATCCGTGAAGCCTGTAAATTCAGTACGTCAACAGCCGCGCATGATACTGCGTAAGTTCAACTCACTTTGGCCGCCGACGATCTTTCCAGACTGCAAATGCTCCCACCAGGGCTCAGTAAATCTGATCCCAATCTTAATAGAAGAGCTATATTGCAATTCGCGGATAGCACTCCATTGAGGATAATTGAAGTAGGCGATGGAGTCGTATACCAGATTGACGAGGGAGAGGCAACCCAATGGAATGGTGCAGATGACGGATGAGAATCGCTGTGAGAGTGGCTTGCCGTTGACAGCGACAGACATCAATCCTCCTGCTTCTTCGTTTATCTGAGTGACTCTTGAGTTGAATTGGGCTTTCGTCTTTAGACTGTTATGCATTGCGACCGGAACCGTTGAAGTTCCACCCCTGGAGGAGCAGCTGGGGCAGGAGTGAAGAGAAGGGGAAAATAAAGCAAAACGCACAGGAAACAGTGCCACGCGACAGGCTTTCCAGGTGTAGCACCGGGCCAGTCAAATGCAAGAGATTCCAGTACGTTCTCGATCAATCCGCGATCATACCATCCAGTTGACTTGTCAAGGGTCTCGAGCCAGTTGATCGTAGAAGAACTGAGCTGAAACTTGGCCATCAACCAGCTTCGCATCGAGTAAGAATCGTAGTTCTTATACAGGAGTTCCAACGCAGTTTGAATATTGTTCTTCAGGAAAAGCTGTCTCGGTTCGTCGATGGCGATCTTGGAGAGGAAGGTATTGACGTCCTTGGGACTGCGAAAGTTCGCAGGAACGTAATCTTTGATATTGAAAGGGTCGGGAGCTGAGAAATTGGGCCCACTCGTAATGATGTTCACTCCGTTATAACAGGCGAAGGTGTTATCGGATGAGAACGCAAAGTCGATGAGCTTGATGTTCTGAAGCCCCCTGTTCCTCACGAGATCGAATGTACGTTTCATGTATGGAGTGTCAGGGAAACGCATAGCGCCAAGCTCCTGAGCAAGAGGTCAATGCATGCCACGTGAGGAAGTGAAGCACTACGGACAAAATATTCATATGATGATCTGTTTGGCGGGGGGAAGGTGTAAGTGTGCATGCGACCGCCAACGCGATCGCTTGCCTCGAGAAGCTGATAGGGAATGCCAAGAGAGTCAAGTATCATGGCCGTGTAGAGCCCCGCAGCTCCAGCACCTATAATGCAGACTGGCTCCTGGGCTGCATCGGAATGCGGGTGGCGATTTGGAAGTTTCTCCACGATCTCCTTCAGAGGGGGAAGACCGCTCAGAACATCTGAATGATCTTCAAGATATCTGCGAGTAAGATATCTCGCCCGGTGGGCGAAGATATGCTCGGATGGAAAATCAGGAATATCTGAGGCAGCTGATTGGAGATGTTGGTAGCCGCTCATCTTGAAGGTGCTATGGAGGTGGCACGAGCTTATATGGACAGCTTATCAGAAAATCTGCGGCGCCGCGCAGGAGAAGGTCCAATGCCGTCGAGATGGTTCGACAACCTCGCGGTAGGGACTGAGACTGTGCTCCGAGCACCATACTCAGGGCCGTTGAACAGATGCGCTGAAGCTTACGAGCTGGGAAGTTATCGAGGATCAGATCGGAAGAGACTAGTGCTAAACTGAAGAGGCCGCCCAGAATAAGAAATCACTCGGAGACGCGCCCACGGTGCTCTTCTAGGGGTTGCCGCTCGTGAACCTCGGATAGCCTCGGATCCTAGACGCCAAAAAGACAGAGTGCGAACGGATGAATTGATCTGATTTGGAGACTCGTCGAGCGTGTAGCGTCAAGTCTGGCCGTAGTTTCTCAGCCCTCGATCAAAGGAGTGAAAGGAGGCGAATCTCACCGAATGACCAGGAGCCCATAGCGCGCTGTAAAGGGCCACTCATGTCATAGAGGAGCGCCCCGCGTGCCTGCAAAGGTACTGGGCAAATTATGAGACCGCGATTTGAACGACGCACGACGCAGTACCTGACTTTGAGCATATCCAATGAGATTCCTCAATACAGCAGCTGAGACATAGAACTGGCGATAACTGATCGACGTCGAGATTTTCCTTGCCGGAGCGTCTCGCTGCGTTCAGGGACTAACGAATCATAAGTCCAGTTTCCTCGAGACTTTCGATGTATAACTATGGATTAGCCACAGCTCGTTGTAGCATTGAATAGTATTTGCACATACCGAACAGAATTATCTTGATTATTTTGTCATGCTCGATATTATTTCGACGGAGAAGCAAACGGACATGGCAGAGAGCAAGTCAAATGGATCCGATCTCCGATTCCGACATCTTCACCTCCTCCTCACAAGTCGCTTCAGGCCACAATTATTTCAATCATGGCTCGTCTAACTGCTCTTATATTGCTCTCATCTGCTCAATCAAGGCTCTAGTCGTCATTTTGGCAGGTCCGTTTCTCGAAGTCCAAGAAGGCGCCTTATTTCTTCAACACCTCAACTGGCGAATCGGTCTGGGACTCTCCAGCCGGACTCTCCCAAGCCGAGCTACTGCGGTTCCCTGGAGCAGACTTATTTCTTTCTGAAAACAAGCCCACTCAGACTTCAGAAGGGGCCTATGCACCCCCAGGCCAAGTTCGAGCTCGCCACATACTCGTGAAGCATTCGGGGAGCAGAAGACCGTCCAGTTGGAAGGAGGTATGTGAAGTCATGATGCTCAATTTAAGTCTGATTTGTGATGTGTTTATCAGGATAATATAACTCGTTCTAAGGACGAAGCTATCGCAGCACTGCGTGAATATCAAAGCCAGCTGGATGGCACGCCTGAAACCTTCGCTCGATTAGCCGAAATTCATTCCGACGACAATTCACATGACCGCGGAGGTGATCTCGGCTGGTTCACTCGCGGTCAGATGCAGAAAGCGTTTGAGGATACAACTTTCGCCCTGAAAGTTGGAGAGATCAGTGATGTGATTTCGACCGCCAGCGGAGTTCATCTTATCATGAGAACTGGTTGAGGTCAATACATTCGCATTTTCCCCATCATAGCCCCAGAGTCTTGGACGTGTTCCACCACCAACTTGGTGTCCAAAACGAAGCCTAATTCATTTGCCCCGCGAAGCTCACCGAACTACAAAGACCGTTGGAATCGGTTGAACAGGCTTCGACATTCTCGCATTGTTATCATCTTCCTCGCTTGATGCCATCGGGATTGAGTCCAGTCGCTCGGCGCACCCACTGCCGCATCAAGAGAAGAAGTCAAGATTTATTTCGATTTTGAACAAGACTATTCGAATTATTCGACATACAACCCACAAGGCACCTCTGCCTAGACTGGCTTCGGCGGCAAAGGTCCAGTGGTGGGATTCTTAGCGTAAAGACTAAGCCCAAGCCTCAACTCTTGATCGAAGTGATCCTTATCCTCTTCGACGAAGGTAGAGTCATCATCCCATGCTTCCGAAGTACCCCAATTGATATGGAAGTTATCGAGGTTCTTCTTGTTCTCCTCGGACGGGTCTTTCTCGTATGCGAGGGTGAGATAACTGTTGATGGCGAACCAGGTACTGTTGAGAGCGCCCGCGACCCAGCTATATATGACATCAACCTGAATGATCCCAAAAGTTGCTAGGAATTTGAGTACTCACGCATGACAGGCACTCAGAGCTTCACCGGCGAAGAAGAGTTTTCCACGAGCTGCGGGCGCTCGAAGTTTGGGGTACATAGGATCGGAATATTCGCCAGGCCCGAAGAACGCGAAAGCACCTAGTCCGAAATCAACATCCATTCAAAGTGCACGCTGTCAGACGACGTCAACAAACCTGCCGTCAAAGGATCCTGAATCCAGCTCCACGCGTGATAGTTCTCGGGAGTGTTGTCGAATCGGTCCGTCAAGAATTTATAGCTGACTTTATGGACGGCGGAGAGGTCGCGCAAGACGAGCGGGATGAGGGATGGATCAGCTTTGCCACCGGGGCGGATCAATGCGCTCAATCGTTCGGCGTCTGCAGTCCAACAATAGCTCACGATGAGCACGGGAGATCTTGGCTTGGTCTTGGTCTTGTCGGGTGGATAAGAGGGATATACGCTGACTTGAAGTAAGCATCGTTGGTAACATCACATTCGCATCTAGTCACTCACACAGTACGGATAGGGAAATCCGTGTAACCTGACAATATTACGTAAGTCAAGTCTTGGGGATTAAATGTCGGCGTTCTTACTTTGGCCTCCCACAATCTTGCCAGTATCGAGTGTCTCCCACCAAGGTGTCTTGAAGCGAATGGCGATTTTAATAGATGGACCGTACCGCAACTGACGAATGCCGCTCCACTGAGGATAATTCGCCGTGATGATTGCGGTATTCGAGAGATCCATGAAACTCAGTCGAGGAAGTGGGGTGGTGCAGATGACACTCGTGAATAACTCGCTCTCCTGTTGGCCATTTTTGACGTATGTAACTCTGACCGTGCCTTGCTCCCACTCAGAAATCGCGGTGACTTTACTGCCGAATTGAACGGGAGTTTTCAAAGATGCCGCCATCTTCTCAGGCAGGACCGACGAGCCGCCGCTGTGTTTTGAATCAGAAGGTGGGATATGAAGACGACAAATGGACTCACTCAAAACAATACCAGTCTATAGGCTTTCCACTAGTATCTCCGGGCCATGAAAAGGCCACCGATTCCAAGACGGTCTCGGTGAGGGCACGATCATACCAGCCGGTGGATTTATCAATAGTTTCGAGCCAGAGAATATCGGATGTAGTGAGTTTAGGCTCCTTATGAGCGACCCAGCTTCGCGTGGAATAAGAGTCGTAGTTTTTGAAAAGGAGTTCGGTGGCAGTGGTGATGTCGTTCTTGACGAAAAGCTGACGAGGTTCGTCGAGCACCCAGTCGAGGAATTTGTTGACGCCCTCGAGCTCTCGGAAGTTGGCGCTGATGTAGTCTTTGACTCGGAAAGGATCTTTGCCGGCGGGATCGGTGGAATAGCTGATGCCGTTGTAGCAGCGGAAGGTGTTGTCGGATTTGAAGTAGTAGTCGATGAGATCGACGCCGAGATTGCGGTTCCGAAGGAGATCGAAGGTGCGCTTCATGAAGGGAGTATCGGGGAATCGCATAGCACCGACGTCCTTGAAATATAGTGCATCAGCAAATGGATCTACAGCGAGGCAAAAATAATGAAAAACGAACATAATAATCGTACTTGTGCTCAGGCTGGTCGGAGCCGGGGAAATGATAGGTGAAGAGGCGTCCACCGACACGATCGCTAGCTTCCAGAATTTTGTAGGCGATGCCGAGCGATTGGAGAATCATAGCAGTATAGAGACCAGCCGAACCAGCTCCGATGATGCCGACAACAGGAACGGGAGCTTCATCTCCAACCGCTTTGACCGAAGAGAAAACTTCGGGTTTCGAGACGGGAGCGGGTTTAGGCCAGTCACGAATGATTTTCTCGAGTTCGGGGAGCTTGCTTATCTCTTTCTTGTGGATCTCGAGATATTTCTTGAGCAAGGCTCGATGACGATGGGCATAGAGATCGACTTCGGGAGAGTGCGAACTGGTGGAGAGCTGGCTCATGTTGGAAAGGTCTCAAGGTGGGAGTCCTGTACGATGTCTACGCCAGGCATGAGCTTTATAGGAGTGCGCAAAGGCCCAATTACAAACGTTCAGTGAACCGAACAATGTCGAAATCAACACCGTACCTGGTAATTCATGATGGCGGCAAAGATCTCCACTCAAGTCAGCTGTCAACAAACGTGCAAGCGTTGGAGAAGAAACTCTTCCGTCCATCGACGACAGAACCATAGGTTCCGCTCCATGATATGTTATGGGCAAAGGGTAGCCTGATATAGAAAGAACAATAACGGTGAGGCCCGCCGAAATACTTCTCGCCCCTATAGCACGTACAAGAGTAGACAAGATGAGGGCTGCTTTCGAACCCCACAATACACGGACACGGACATTCCTTCGTTCCAGGCAGGTAATAGTGCATTGTCCCAGGCGTATAAATGAGTTGCCGAGACCGGAACGATCAGAATGTTGGCGCTGACTTGACTAACCCCGGGTCATGAGATCCACCACGAGGCACCATCAGGGGGTGAAGACTCAAATAGCAGGCCTAGAAGTGCGGAGTGTAAGATGATGTTCCTCGCCCTCGACGCGTGTATCTCATTGACTCCAATCACTGTGAGAACATCGACCAAACTATCTTTCCGTTGTTATCGCAATCGTTAGCTCTGATAGTGTATTTCCGGATAAACTCGACAACCAGATAATTCAATATCGTTTCAAGTGTGTTTATTGTCGACATCGCTCCGTGTTTCATTATGCGCATCGGCAGTTCTGAGAATCGGCAATCCTATTCAGTGCGCACATACGTACTTCACGCCGTCGAAGACGCATGTCGATTCTTCTTCTGTGTATTCCGATGAGATCATTTCAATTTGAATAGTCGAATTCCATGCTTCGAGCTCTGTGTTGGAAAGAAATCCACGGGGTCATTGACAGTGCCAAAATCAGCCAGATCCACACCCAGTTCGTTCCATGAGGCCGGCCATCATTATAAAGCTAATCATCCGGATGCGTAATGGAGCGTTGGCAGCTAAACACTGAGACAGGAAACGCTCCGCCAGTCCACGAGTCCAAAGAATCGTCGCATTCTCCGATCGCTTGACGCACTAGCACTGGAGCAAAATCTGCTTCCGGTCGGAGTCCGGAATGATTACGTAACAATGCCCTAACCGCAAGTCAGAGAGGCAAGAACGACAGCTTCGCGAAGCGAAGTTAACAAGACGTCGCGCACGGCCAGAGACATCACGCGCCATAGATTTAGATAGCAACGCGCGTGTGGAGTGCGATTTCGTAATCCTTTTCTAGACCGCCAGGAGAGACACCCTTCACCCATGTTGACGGTTATTCGTAGATCGAAGCAAAGATCGAAGAGCGTCAAACAAGATGACGAAATGCGCTAAAGCGAATGGCAAGTGAGAACTCTTGATAGGCATGGTCCTGTTCAGTGATTATCTTCGGGACGCCATCCCGTAGGTGGGGCAATCGACACATCGACAGCGCTTCACTAGGTTTGAAGGAACACTGGTCGCATCATTTCATCGGGAGATAGGTAGAATCTGAAAGCGGATAAATCATAGGTTGAATTCAATTCTAAGGTCATACCTTGATCCACAACGGTCAGAAACTCTCTATGTCGGTGACAGCTGATCTCCGATATCATAGACTATTAGGTGCCTTGTAAATCACCTTCGAGGACTCGGAGGGATCCACCAAATCGTCAACTGCTATGACATTGAAGGAACGTCGACAATAAGGAGTAGGCCTTGCGTCACGGACAAAACCGGTCTTGCAGGCATGGACACAAAGATTAAGGAGCAGTTTGGACGCTCAGCGAATAAAATCTTGCCACGCATCTATTGCATGATCAGTCGTCAAAAGGAATGAGAAAGAATGAGACGCGTTGATGAACGGGTGATCCGGACAACTCACGGTCCAGATAAAGCCACGCTCCAATTCAAACTATCTTAATCCTTCCAACACTCTAGCTGACTTCCGTACTTCTGTTTACTCCAGTCAAATAGGTGCCCTCATAGCCAGCTCTAACAAGGACGGGCCGTCGGCGGCTCCAGTGATCCTGGCGATTTGAAATACACGGATAAGGTTAAATGGACCAGGATTTTCTGCAGAAGACAGCAAGGAGGATATCAGAGCCAATATCGTTGATCATGCAGCAAACGCTCGAGAGTAATACAGCAAAGCAGCGAAAGTCTTGGTTTCACGAGAGGAAGCGGACTTTCAAAATATTGCACCACTTTGTCGCCCGATATCGCCGAACCTCCTTCGTGATAACTCTGTTCAGCATAATTCTCGAATTCGACATAAGGTCCTATATATAAGTACATTTTGAGATAGAAAAAATGTTAGAAGGTGGGAGTCAACCGCCGGCCGAGAGACTTTACTCCAGAACGCCAGCGATGCCACCTAATAAGGCTCTTGGGCGCGACAGCTGGGGGAGCCTCGGGACAGCTGTAAGATTCGTATATATCGTAGATGAGATCTTCGATAAACTCCAGTCGAACAAGAGCAAACCTCCGCTGTGAGCCATCCTCGACTGTCTGGTAGAACAAGGTGTGACCGGAACGTGCGTGTCGCAAATCGATGGCTTTAAGAGAGTGAAATACATCTTTGAGGTATATCAACTGGCCTAGCAGCGGAAGACGTTGTGCATTGCTTCCAGTACGATGCACGGAGAGGTACACAAGTTTTGGAAAGAGAGGCTGGTCAGTTTTGCAAAAGCGGCGAAGCTGGAAGTTGAGAGTGGGCTTCAGTATATTCGGCACGTTCAAAGGTTAGAAGACAACTCACGTTTGGCGGGATAAGTAATCCATATAATTGCATGAGAGACGGAAAGACGCGATTTAGCGCATGCACAACATCCCCAGTCATGTTCACTCTGTGAGGTGCTATGTGAAGCCTCTGAAGATTAGGAAAGGTGACATTTTCGTTTGACAGGCGCATGAAATGCTCGTCGATGAACGTTCCGTTCGAGGTATACATCACCCTCAGTTGCGAGAATGCGCCGCTCGTGGCACAAGTGGGAACAAGGACAAGGCTGGGGCTGTTAATCTCCCACAATTGTGGTAGGTGGGCTATGCCATCGAGTAGGTCTTGGGGGTATTGAAAGTGGGCAGGTTCTTTCGGGAAGAACAACCTCAATCCCTTTATCGTAGGATGATCAAGAATGAGGCGGGCTATCACAGAGTAATGCAGTGCTTGTTCTGGCGATGCATGCATCGTCACTCTCAGTTTGATGAGCTTCGGGATGTGCAGCCGCGGGAGAACGGAGCGAAGGATGCTCATCGTAAGAAAATCCTGACTTCCGCGAATCTCAAGGTCCAGATTATTAAGCTGGTGCATTGACTGGAAAAGCTCCAGAAAAAGCCCTGCTCCAAACTCGTTCAACATCCCAGTCAATGGCAGCGGAATGCCGGTCTCATATTCCAATGCAAGTTTCTTCACATATTGCGCTCGAGCGCGAATGAATCCCAACGACGTCCTGACGAAGCCAGGCCTGAAATTGAACCGATTAAGCGATAGAGTCGTCCATCGGTAACCATCGGCCGCGTTGTAGACGTCGTGGCATGTTAAGCAGATGTTTAACAAGTCATGCTTCGCACCAGTCCTCCTGGCGATACGCGCGATAAGAACGATGAGCTCTAAGGGCAGCTTTCTCGGGAGTGGGGGCGGTGATTCGACGGGAAGGCGTGACTGCCTTGGCGGTTCCATGAAATCAAGAGCGTCTGAGAATAGACGTCGTATCGCGGAGGTGGATTTTTTCACCACCAGCTGAAGGCGGGGACGTGCCATGATAGCAGGCGATGTAGCTGGTCAAGAGAGGCTGTTGAATGCGGTGTTTGGGCTTGTATTGGATTACCTAACACGCGAATCGAACATTCGGACGTATCGCAGTACAGAACAGTCAAGACAAGAAGACGTCTCTTGTTTGCAAAGGTGAGCCTATTTTCAAAGCCTTGGAACCCATTCAAAAACGATTTAAAAGCATTGACCGCGGGAGAAATTGTCTCGACTCGATGCCACTGGAAACAGGATCGTTTCCGACGAGAGTCGAATTTACGAAGAGGCACTCGACAGAACTTGCCTGGGCTGCTCCCAGAGTACAAAGAACAGATATTGTCAGCCCTGTTGAAGACGACGCTTGACGCAGAGCGGGCCATTGATTTACACGACCAGGTGGCGGTTGCCACGAGCTACGACCGAAGGTGTGAGTCCTCATTCTTTCGATGATAAGACACCGACCTCTGACTGAAGCCAGAAAAGTGAAGAATCAGGTCCAACACAAGTGTTGACCAGAGTTCGTCGAGCACGCCTCCAAGAGATACTTTTCCTGTCGGATTCTCAAGAGAAAATGGAAATGGAATGCCCCTAGCATTGAGCGGTTCAAGAAAATGAAGAGCTCGGTCTCCACGAGAAGTCTACATACAGCTTCCGACGTCAAAGAGACATAGGATTGCTGAAAGCTTGCAAGCGAGTGCACTTCTCTGGTGATGGGCGCTTAGGGCAGTCCAGAGGAGAGCGCGCAGATCAGCATAAATCAGACATCGCAGAACCATAAAAACGGCTGTTGACTCCCATAAATCAGCAGGCAGGGAAGCCTAGGAATGTGATGGGTGTGCTCAGCTCCTGAGCAGGGTTGCCGTATTTCTCAGATAGGAACAAGCCCCTGAATGTAGAATGTAAGATGAATATTTTCACAGCATTGTGGGATGTTGCTTACGCTAACTGGGTATTCTAGGTTATTTCCAACTGATCCGTCGACTTTTGGTCCTTATGATTGGTCAACGAACCCGTCCCATCCTAAGCGTCGTCGCCCATAGCGTTGTTCATTGCATGAATGCGCTCTCAAGAAAATAAACGGCGTCTCTTCGAGAGCGTCGATGGCGAAGATCTGTACAGATGGATCGGTTGTCGAGCCATGCCCATCCAATCAGTTTCAAGGAAAAGCATTGCTGTACGTCCACTGTCGCTGGCGCGATTCGTGGAGATCCCAGCAGCTGACTGGCGCCTTTTCAAATTTGGGTCTAGCGTGTCTCATTGCATTGAATGGACCTTGTAGTATGTCATGAAGGTGATAAAGGGTGGTCATGAGGAAAGAGCCTGAGCGGGAGGAAGAAGACGAGCCTGAGCGGAGCGTAGAATTTTTTGCTCGTCTTAGCACTCTGGCTAAGCTTACCGGCCTCAACGATTCACAGAGACTCTCTCAAGACTCTGGTCCACTGGTCCACTCCTTCTCCGGCCCTCCTACTAGTACGTCTTGAAATTTAGTGGAGGCTGTACCGCCCCTCCCAAAGGATTTTTCATCATGACCGGCTCCCTCCGGCAGGTCATCTTCACGACGCTCACTCGCTTCTTCCTACAATGATATCACATTTGGAAGTCTGGTTTCTGCTCCAAAGCCTCTTCGAAACCTTCTTGGTCCCTCAAGAGTACCACCAGGAGAGGAGCGAGAGACACCGGCGAGTCGAGATTGACAGTCTCTCGAGGATAGTTCGAACTGTAAGGATGCTGTGCATTTCCATTCCAATAGATGGTATGTCTTTCCTTCGCTCTTACATCGCTTGGTATTGATATTGATCTATGAACTAGCGGACATATTCTCCACTATCTCCTTGCCAGGTTTTGGAGCCTCGAGAACTGTCGCCCTTATCTCTTCTTTGGACCAAGCTCAGGATTCAGACCGAAGTGGGACCAATATTCTCTGGAACGTTCTCGCAGAAAACAGACCGCACAAGAAGTCCATTAATATTGTCAAGGCTATGCCTCCCCGTTGGAACAGAGAGCAGAGCGGTCATATGTATATATACGAGGTGTGCCCTATCAGTGCTTGGTACTCCTATCATACACTCGGTTTCGGTCTCTTCAAAGCGTTACGTCTTTCGCAAATGAATGCCCTTAACCTCGTACGACTCCCCAACTGCGATGTAGGCTCGGTACATCCTCTCCTACGCGAAGGCAAATTTTCGATCTATCCATTCTTTTCATGATATCTTGCGTCGTCGTACCTTGGTGAAAGACCGGCCCAACGTTCCTCCTCATCACACATGCGTAATTTGAGTCTGGGTCTTGTGTCTCTTTAGCTCAGCGCTAACGGGCCGACCAGCAATGTCTGAAATATTCGCCTAACGTACCACCATGGCTTGCAGGTGGCGGATATTCGCTGAATCTCTCCATCACTATCCTATCCTAGCTTTGAACACGGTCCTGTTCCAGTGACCCTGCTCATCGAATGTTCCAGTCCTCTGCATGATACTCGGCCCTATTACCTATCCTTTTGAAACGAAAAAGTGACCCGCGATAGCTTCAGTTTCAAATGCATTTTTCTTGACCTGCTCCCGCATTCGGCCTTCCGAGCCCCGGTTGTCCTGTCCTTGTTGTCCGGAGAACTCCAGATTCGTGTACTGCAGGAGTGCGTCAAGAATTGCTACAATAGATACCGCAGTCCCTCTTCTACTACATGTCTCACGCAGGAAGAGTAGGATGCTGAAGAGGGACGATCTGTCAATCGTCACCTGATTTCAATGTCTAGAGCGCGGTCAAAAAGTATCTTACAAAATTCAGATGCTTGTACATGTACGCTAGATGCTTACGATCTCGCGGGTTCCTCTACGAGCTCATCCTCATACATGATCGTCATAGTGCTCTCTTTATCGGTGCGGGCAATGAGATTGTCTCCGTCCCACGTCTGCCATTTTGTGTATCCAGTCCCCTCAAGCTTCCCGATGAAGTATTGACTATCTCCTGAAGCGCTAAACGACTTCTCCGAGAACACGGTCAAATTCTCTTCGACTCCCGCGCTGAAGATCAGTTTCCCGGTGAAGCGCGGGTGATTAGAGAAGAGTGGGCCCTTGAATGAGCGAGGGAGATAGAGTACTGTCGACCCAGAACCATTGACTTCCGCCCATATAAAGGCGTCTTTAGCTTTATCCTGACCGGGGATCAGTTCGATTTCTGACATGTAAGAGCAAAATAAGACGCACGAGATGAACAGAGCACCCTGTTGTGCCTTGGAATCTCATCACCGCACGAACAGGCTTCTCTCCTCCATTAACAACCAGTATCTTCGCATCGAGATATCCTTTCAGCAGCGTCAGACAGAGGTTCCACGGAACGGTCTTCAACTCTGGGTGTATGACGGGCTTGAGGATTTCTTCGGGAATCTTGAGCGTGGGATCCACGACCCATGTACCCTTGACGAGAGGGGCTTCCGCTTCGTGGATGTTTAGATGATTCGTGCGTCCAGCGATGTGACTAGGGCCTGCGGCTGCCGGGAATGTTTGATTAGTTCAAACAACGCCTTCGACAGATATTATAGTGCCATGAACTTACCAGAACGTGATGCTGGGTTGGGACTGAGTGATTGAGAGCGGTTGGAGTTGAATTCCGATGACTTTGCATCTAGAAATTATGGAAACGATTAGCGTTCATGTTCGGAAGTAGGGTCCTCCCCTGAGCGGGCTCCGAATTTTAGCAAACCTTATTCAAAGTCCCCCGTCCACCCTTCCCAGCCGACAATCTGCCGCGTACCAATATTCATAGTTTTGTGATTGGCCCCCTCGTTTGCGTCGCTGATTTATGTATTCATATATCCTGAATATATGAATATCTTGTTTTACCAACACTGTCTGTCCGGTATTCTCACTCAATGCTAACGTATACGTATGTACGATATCAGTGGAATTGAAGCAGGCAGTGTGCCTATGCTTGCTCATGATGGGCATAGGCAGATATCATACTTTGCCAGTTTTTTATCCGCTTGTGGCATTTGGGCCGCGGCTTGCGCTGCGGCGGAGAATGTATTGTATTTCGGCAGAGCAGCTTGCAACTCCGCCAGCGATATGCCGCCATCGGCATAACAGACTTTTGTAACAGAGAACAGGGACCCAACATACCAACCAGCACAGCAGAAGATTGCCTTGCATTTATTCATCCCAAATTTTCTATTTGGTGCAATCATCAACAAACACGTCGTTTTCGCGACCGCAAAACAGAGCTCAAAGACGACAGAATCGACGCGTGTGCGCGGGCGCTGTTTGGGCGCTTGGGTTGGGCTGGCTGGCTGAGCTAAGATCGATTCGGGTTGGCCAATAAACTAAGTGTGAGTGTTGGAGAGTAGATTGAGGACGGATTCCGACTGAAACAAAAGTGTATTGCGTTTTCGGAGTTCCGTTACATGTTATTCATGCCAATGGTCTCATTATGCCGGAGTTTGTCCCAGTATGTTCCGTTCAAACATGTACGAAAAGCATCATTCCTGGAGCCCCCATAGCTTCTCTTGTGCGAACTCGCAGTTGAGAGACCTCTTCTCTTCGAGTGTCCATGGCACCTAACATTCACTGATTTACCTCTTGAGAGATTCAGAGGAAGCTGTCGGAAGCTGTCGGAGTTGAAACTGTCTGAGTTTCGCAATGCCGAAGGACCCGGCAACAGCACGTGAGTTGAGTGTTGACGGGCATTTGGAGGCTCGGCAAAGCCCGTCCTCAGTCATGCTCTTTCAACACATCGCTCACGTCCATCTCTGTGTATCCGTGTCTCATGTGGTTTGCTAGCTGCGACTAAGGTGCGTAATTCTTCGCTCGATGAATCCAACTCACCATTTTGGAATACCTTCCAGTGAGGTAACGATGTCCCCCGGATAACGTTCGGGCTCCCGCGCAATCCACAAGGCCCCCAGTCAGCCACGAACAGATCCCTGCAAGGTTAGCCATTCTGACCAGTTTTGATCATGCGCTCTCATTCATCCCTCTGACATGCAGAAAACTGAAGTCATTCTTTTTCTTCCCATCTCGAGACGTCGAGGCGTTACGGCCCCAATCGTAACTTATACGGCGAGCTACTCAAACACTGGTGCACCCCCACCATGACTCGGCAACGGGCCTCAGTGCTTCTAGTACGTCATCTTTGATACAGAAACTGCTGAGTGAGACAGATCCACTTTCACGACATCACCAATCTCGGACAAACCCTGCCACGTCACCCCAGTGTCTCGACTGTTCGCCGACGACGCTGTAAGTTGAAGCCGCGTGCTTCCTGGTACTCATGCATGACCGCCTGTCATTCATGTCTCATTCATCCTTTTTCACTCCTTTCATCCTCTCTCCTGGCAACCTCCTTCGTTTCGTTTGGCGTGGCTGTGCTTGGCGTTGGTCGATCTAGCTTATATCTCCCGTTGATGCTTTCCTACTATCTTACTACTACGAGCGCACAGTTAGTACTAGTCGCGATGAACATGCAATTCCCTCCTTGATATCTGTTCTGTAGCTACACCATACCATACGGAAGCTCAAGTGGAAGTATACCTACGAATATCTTTATTCGAACTAAATCCAAGAAGAGAGCCACTGGCGGAAAACAAAACGAACGAACGAACGAATATCAACTTCGACGAACGTCAACATCCCTCACCAAACGGTCACATTTCGCGTTCGTCGTCTGTTCTCAAACGAGGCATGGAATCCCTGGAGGACGTACTAATGTGTGTGAGTTAGCAGTACACGAAACACTCGTGGCAAAGTTGACGAACCATCTCCAGCTGCGGTATAAAGTGGGTCGCATGAGAGCTCAGCCCCATGAGCCCTGACGACCTTCCACGACTCGGCAGGAGTCTTGCCGTCCTCACCAATTCCGAAATAATCACACCAGGCGTTGCAGACGTGCAGGTCCCGAAATCGTTCGATGATGTCCGAAATGCAACCACGGCCGAAGTGGCGACTATTCTCCCTGGAGGCATGATGGTCAGTTCGAGTTTGTTCGCGCTGGTGAGGGCAAACGATTGATGGGTTAACGTACTCAGTGGTAGCTAGTTCGGCGTCCGTTAGAATTTCATGATTTCCTGGACGTCATTTCAGCTTCGGTCTGTACAATAGAGAAGAAACACATACCTTGATAGTCGGCTACGATGCAGCGGCGGGTGGAAATGAGATAGTGAACGTGCTGACAAAAGCAGAGGAAGACAGCTATGGCAAGATTTCGGCCGACTAATCCCGGCATCGGTGTGAGTCCATTGTTGTTGATATACTTGGTAAATTGACCAGGAATCTTTTCCTCGACAATCCAGACCGGTTCCTCTAGAGACTGCGTCAGTTCTTGCGGAATCGCTACCCCGGTGGCGGCAAAACGGAGGATTGGCACGTCGACAACCTCGTCCATGCCTACCTCCCGGAGAGCTTTCAGAATCACGACGTATCCCTGATCATGGATGGCGCATGCGTAATACAATGCTCGAAGTTCGGTGTTGGCGAGCCTCGTCTCCTGAGCTGGCGTAAATCGACGAAGGGGAGTTTTCTTGGTGACACCGGTGGAGTTCTCAGAGTGCGTACCGTCGTTGATGAAGCGTTTGGCCATGAGGGGATGGCAACTGATGACGTCAGGGCCGAATCCCGTCCACGGTAGACTCGCCGGTATCTCAACACGAAGGGCAGCTTCGTGAGCGGACTTGAACGTTCCGTAACGTGCTCGAGATGCGCTAACGTCGACTTCCAGACGCGCATAGGTCGCGATGGCGGTATTAGTGAACCCTTCGTGATCGGGGAGACCATTGCGTTTCAACA
This sequence comes from Sistotremastrum suecicum HHB10207 ss-3, assembly GCA_001632355.1. Classification (NCBI taxonomy): domain Eukaryota; kingdom Fungi; phylum Basidiomycota; class Agaricomycetes; order Sistotremastrales; family Sistotremastraceae; genus Sistotremastrum; species Sistotremastrum suecicum. The sequence goes on from KV428291.1 coordinate 24,074, forward strand.
CATCGCCAAGGGCTTCAAAGGTCAGCGGGAATACTCTGACTTTGTAAGTTCGATTCGCAACTAGAAATAATCCCGCATTATTGAGCTGAAAGGGGTTTTGAGCAGGATATTACTTGCCTACGTCATTTATGTTTACGTCAGCCGACTGCCCTAGCGCCCGATCCAGACGCCGGGTGCCTGATATCCCACTGCCAGCAAATCGAGGGCCTCCAAAATCCGCGAGCTTACGACGATGACCAGACGATGCTGGATCTCCTGTAACGGGTGGATTGATTGCGAGGTTGCGATTCGCAGCCATATGAGAGAGATCACTTAGTGAAGTGAGCGCGCTAAGGCCGGCTAAGTTGGCGCCCGGCGAAATGGAATTCGGCGAAGCTGGACTCGGAGTAACGGGTGGGGCAACCGTACTCGGCTTGGAAGGAACATTGTGAGGCTGATTGGTCTCGTTGGAATGGGCTGCCTTGGCTGCATGCAATCGTGAAGCCTCAGCTTCCGTCGCTCGCCGTTGAGCAGCTGAACCAGCGACAGCACTTCCCTGGAGCATCAATTGTTTGTTGCTCAATCCCGCAGCTTCCGTCGCTCGCCGTTGAGCCGCTGAACCGGCGACGGCACTGCCCTGGAGCATCAATTTTTTATTGCTCAATCCCGCCTGAGACCCAGAGGCTGGAGGAACGGCTAAATTGGTTGGGATATTCTTGAGGGTTCCGGCGTTGGGAGTCAGCGTAGTCGTAGAGCCAGTTTGGACGTCGGGGCCGGACGTCGAATACCGGACAGGATCGGAGGGCTGTGGTCCGTCATCAGACCTGGCCTGCGACGATGCAACGAGTGCCGTGGTCAGTTGTCGGAATAACAAGATATAAAAAAGATTACTGACTCGGCTCACAGGTTTAGGGTCGGATGGTTCCCGTGGGCGCTTCCGAGATGGGTCCGACATGCCTTCAAACTGGGAGAAGGGATTCTGATCCTCATCAGGATACGCCGAATCGGCTTTCGCAAACGCGAGATAGTTGTGCGAAGGGTTGATGGGCTTTCTAGGCCCTCCTATGGGTTCTTTGCGTTTGGGAGTCTGCATGGGAACATTAGGGCTACGGTTCAACTGTGCTTTATTAACAGAACACCACTTACAAGTCCTGCGTCCTGTTTGAATCGCCAGTCCTCAGAGTCGTCCCACACGAACTTATTTATCAGGAAGGCCAGATTAATCTTCTGACTTGCCCCTTTCTTCCCTTTGCGATCTTCGAGAAGCGCCGGGACTGGTGGATCATATTCGGGGTACTGTTCGATGTTGACGCACTCGGGATGAGTTACCATTACGAAATCCGCCAGGTAGATTGGATATGGTTCTTCTTTCGTAGCCCCATTCCAGAGCCCGAACAGCTCGTTGAAGACCTTCAATTTGAGCTCCGTCATCGTTATATTAGGCGGGGCTCTAACGGCTCCCCACGGCTATGACAAACAGGTAAGCGGAACGGCCCATTACGATGAGACTCCAATGTTTATCGCGGCAACTCACAGTGATAGGCTTGGGCTCGCGCCGTTGAGGCTCGCGCAGTCCCATGATGACGCTGATTACTATCTTTCTTTCTGGATCCTCTGTCGCCTCCATGACCGTATGAGTAGCCGTGGAGATTTTGCCGCGTTTTTTGTGCTCAGGAAGGTACGGCGGAGGCGGCATTGCGCTGGGAGTAAGTGCGGTACTCGTCCTAGTCCTCCTAGTCGACGTAGATTCACCGGTAGCACGGTCGTTTAACCTCCCCCGAATGGCCATGGTGCCTTCTAATTTCGCCCAGAATGTCATAACAGTCAGACAATGGATGGATGGATGAAAATATATCTCCTCACCCATTCTTTTGGCAGCGTTGGATGCGGCTCGCAGTTCCTCGCGTGTTGGAGGGGTAGCCTCTTGTTCGGCGAGAGCCTGTGCCGCTTCTGCAGCGGCTTTTTTGTCGAAATAATATTGACAGCAGGCGGGGCAGAGATACTGGGACATCTGCTCGAGCTCCTCGTCCGTGAGGAGTGCGTAGCCCAATCTCTGGCTCTCCTCGAAGGTGACCGTAACTCGACCTCCGGGACATTTCAGCCGTTCACATTTGATTGGAGCATCTGGTGGATATTCCGAGAAGTCGACACGAGGGAGCATAACGTCGAGGATGTGCAGTGAGCTCGCTGAAGGAGAATTGGATAATTCGCAAGGAGTTGGAAGGCCAAATTGGTGCTGGCACGGAGCTTTCCCAGCAACTTGGTGAGCGAACGAGGTCAGCAAGCAAGCGGAAGGGACAATTTACGCGGATGGTTCGATCTTACTTGTCAGTCCCAGAAATGGGCATACCTCTCGCGTCTGTCGCGAGGTTGATACGCCACAACTAAGTAAGTCATCGTGTAGCGCCCTCCTCGCTTGAGCTGAATTGTGGCGAACTTTGATCGAGAGTCGTGGCCCAGGGCTGGTCAAGGACAAGGAACAATCAAACCAATCAAACAGACGGCCTCGGTTTGCACGAGGGCGTAGCTTGGCACGGTTACAGACAAGACAAGGGGATAAGTGGATATGCGGTAGTAATAGTTAAGTTAAATCTTAGATCCTCAGTTTTTGCAATGCCGACCACCCCCGCCCATCAGACGTTTGCTAAACACAGCGGGCATCGTTGGACTCGTTTTCAAAGCGCAGGGTGGAAAGAATGTCGAACCGGTCAAGGTACGGTCATTATTGCCTTCTCAGTGTGCACGATCATTGATAGCGTACGTAGCTCGGATATTGACATGTGGATATGTGGGAGTTATAGATAAATTGAACCTCGGATCTTCGGTCAATTTGCTTCTGACCATTCAATGCTGAGTCTTGATTGGTGGTAAACAGGCCAGGGTTAGTCAAGAGGAACAATCACAGAAATGTTCTAGGTGCGCACGATGTTGTGGCGTAGCGTAGCTCGCTAACTGACAATTCGACGATATAGTTAGGTTCAATCTGAGATGCCTACATGTTCCGATGCAGGCACAAAGTATTCCCTACCTACCGTCGGTCGAAAGGAACTTCGCTTGTTTGCAGCTCGGTAACTGAGAAATCGACGATATGATTAGGTTGAATCTGAGATGCCTACATGTTCCGAAGCAGGCACAAAATATTCCCTACCTACCGTCGGTCGAAAGGAACTTCGCTTGTTTGCAGCTAGGTAACTGAGAATTCGACGATATGGTTAGGGTGAATCTAAGATCCCCGCATGTTTCGATGCCGGCAACCCCCACCCCCAACAACCGTCGGTCGAAATGAACCTCGCTTGTTTGATGAGACGTTCTTCTGCTTCCGTCCGGCAGCTCAATCGGAAGGGTCGAGGGGCCATCGGCAGGTTAACCAAGGCGAGTAACAAGCCTAATTTATAGTGTTTGAAAGTCCAGTCCATGTGACTGCAGGCAACCACAGGTCGTGGTG
>KV428292.1:0-27125 GCA_001632355.1 Sistotremastrum suecicum HHB10207 ss-3
TTCAAATGACCCTCTCCCTGCTCCAGTCCCATCTGCGTTGACTGAGAAATTGTCCCCTCACAACCAAATCCGACTCACTGTCTCCGTCCCTCAGCTGTTCCTCTTTCAGCGCTTAATCATTGCAGTCTAAAATCACTCACCCTACCAAATGCCTCGGACATCCGCAACCCTGAATCCTCCCACCGACTATCCATTTTCCCCAATCCTCCCATGCACAGCCGCTTGTCCTTTGCACTCAACAAAACATCTCGATACTCTTCAGCTCTGACACCGGCTGCTCGCCCCAATGGTCAAGACACTCACCCCTCCTCTCCAAGACCCTCTATGTTCCCGAAGGAACCTATATCCTGCCTACTGTTTATCAATCGCTGGGTAGACGGTTCATTGAACGTGACTCACCACAAATTCACACATCTAATTCTTTGTGAACTCTACAGAGATGCCATGAGAGAAATACTTACAATTCGCATCTCCTCAAGAAAATAGTCGACACCGGACAGACTTTGAAGGTAATCGTATGCGGGAATCGAGCCTTCGGCAACGCTTAGTTCTGGTCTCTTCGAAGACCGATGTACTAACTGGCTTCTATCAAAATCATTCTCGTTCTCCCTGTACTTGAAGAAGCAGTTCCGAGCATCCTGGAAAAATGTTGATTTCTGGTTTCACGTCAATATCGGATATGTAAGCTTGACGAGACTCACAATAGATCCCTTCTCAAATCGACCTCTCTCTTGAAATCCTCAAAACCTTGATCCTCATCTGCCATCTCCGATTTAACTTCGAATCTGCGCAGTATCACAGCCTTCCGAGTTCCCATCAAGTCCACGAGCTCTCCGTGCTCGATACGAAGAATATGTGTCCTCTTCTCGAGACATGAAATCTGTTTGCCGAACTCGATTTGACGCATGGAGATCCGAGGGATCTAATTGCATCAAGACCATCAGCCACGATGTTATCCGAAAGAGCAAACGATATCGCACCTCGTCCACCTCATCTAGACCTCGAGGCACCGCTGGCACCAGTCCCAACGAGAGAGATCTCATTCCACTTTCAATAGTCGTCAATTTGGCATCCAAGGCGACGGAAGTGCGGATCTACAAAATTGACGTTCAGTAGCTTCTCGTAGGGTTATTCAAGGAGACTTGCCATAAATGTTCGATAAGCGTCGTCTAGCTTCTGCAGACACTCCTTTGTCTGATCTTGTATACTGCCAATCTTACACATTCTTCTTGACATCGTTTGAGCTAGCAAGAGTCGTTCTACCGATTCAACGACTTCTTCCAAGATTCTATTACCAGATCAGTCAACGACGACTGACAAGAGAGAATCAAAGCTAAATACTCGAGATAAGCCTGCAATCGTTCTCGGAGGTCATCAGACAGGGATCCGTCGGCCGCAATATTCAATTGTGAGTTCAGCAACAAGATTTGCCGAGCAACTCGTTCGGCGATGTCTTGACACTCCTCTCGATTCACCCGAACTCTCTAAGCCAACCCTATTTCAGGAGCGAATCAAAGAGCAAATTTATCACATCATACGTACCTCGGCAGTCTCGAGCACCGTGATGCCAATCCCAGCAATAGCTTTGATAATCCCTCCTCCATGCGGAATCGCTTCACCCAGACTCTGCAAGATCTTCAATCCTTTCAAGAGATTCGAGGTCGTATCCACCGAGAGTGGCATTGAGCTGATAAGAGGAGGAGGATGGCGAAGGCGATGAGTATGGGAGCTGCTTTATATGTGGAAAGGGATGCGTGCATGGTAGTCGTACCATCTAAGCGCTGATGGCAGTGTTCTCTGAGCTCCTATTTAGCACAGACTGCACCGCGGTGGCAAGTCCAGAGAAGATTATGATGAAGAGCCTGTGTGGCTTCGCAGATGGTGGGTTTAGGGACGACATGGTGGTGAGGAGAGCGTCGATCGGATGGTCGGAAGGCCAAGTGCTTTCGACGACGACGACGACGACGTGCAAGCTTTTTGACTGTCTATTCAACACCTCATTTTCTGCTTGGAATTCATAGGTGCGTACTTTCAATCCGATTCGAGGTCTCATCTCTCATCCGGTGGTTTTCATGGTGCTATCAGAGAGTGCCGCGTCATGTCTTCATTCTTTCCTCGTCTTCCTCTCTAGTCCCGTACTTTCACATCGCGTTCAGCAGCTACCTACGCGTCCCATCTCGCCCTATGAGTCTTTCAAAACTCTCTAGTTGAGAAGCGCCGGAAGAACGCGTCATTGAAGAGGAATTTGTATCCCACTCGATGCCTTCCGAGGTCGAGTTACGAGCCCTGAACTTTTCTGAATCTCTTGGAGTCTCTGGACATGCTTATTTCATTCAATAATTCCGCCCTAAATCAAGTATTCGATTCCCAAAAGTGCCATTTGCTCAACTAGCCTGCGTTCCCGGGTATCCATCGCCCGCATGACGGGCCGCATCATGGGGACTCGACAGCTAACTTTCTATCGTACGATCCTTCAGCATTCTCTACTGTTGTTCTTTTTCAACACGAGGAACTCAACCTGGAGTATCGGAGTCCATCATTCGATACATGTCTCGTGAGATGTCAGTGCGGTTTTGGACAGCTACAGTGTAGGAGAGGCTGGCAATCTCTGGCAATCTAGTCACCTTTTCAACATCTGCGACTTCACCTTTTATGGACCATCTAAAGATTCTCGGGTGTTCCACCACTCCCTCAGACCAGTGCCTCATCGATATCAAAGCGAGAGCAAGTCGTTCGGAATTATGGATTGCCGACTCTCTTGACACGTACCTGAGACGTTTCATAATCCATGAGTCAAGCTCTACCTTCGATCTTCAACATATCACTGTCGAATTCAGTCCAATCTCTTCTCCGAATCAAACGAATGTCTGATCCCCGGTAGTACGCGTGACGTCATCAGCTCTTTCGCGTCCTGCTATGGCGTTCAAGACTCATTTTTTCACGCGTCTTCGAACTGGCCGTTCACTTTGATGAGGTCTACCCATATGGACTGCGATGAAATATTCGTACCGCTCACTCCGAGAAAGCATGGAGCATAATTTTGCAGAAGGTTTTGCGAGTTATTAGACTTCGTTGAACCTCTCAGCGAACTTTTCGATCAGTCTCTGGAAGTTGAAGGCACGGCTTCTTCGTAATAAAACGTCCGTGGATATTTGCTGGAGAGCCTGAGACAACTCCTCGGTTGAGAATAACATGGGCATTGGCGTTGGTCAAGTGAAGTGTAGCGGGAAGCTAAGCTGACTAAGCGGTGTCGACCAAGTCTGCCAAATCATGCAAACAGCCAGTAATTAAGATTGAATATAATGACGGGGGACAGCATTCAAGACCAAAATTGGTGTGGCGACCGTGGTACAAATACATAGTTCAATTATACAGGTTAAATATGGCTGAAAGCCTGCCAAGCTCAGTAAATGCTCAATGAGGGCATGTCCATCTCACAAAAATCGTAACCACAAGATTGCGACATGCCATCGGGCTGTCCATAACATCTGACTGTTAACAGCGGACATGATATCCTGCGGTTGTGAGTGTATGAGGATGAGCGAAGCACGGCAGTTCGAAGCTACGCGCTTTCGCAGGGCCATGTAAACTGCAATGTTCTTTCAGTCGTAGTGAGATAGGAATACAGTGAAGAGAGTAGAATACGGAAGATAATTTTCTGTCCTTCAAGAAATTGAGACTTTTCTCTTCTTGGTGAATATCGAGAACAAATCCTTTGCCCGGCGGTTCTTGCCGCGGGGTGGGATGATCGGCTCAGGGGCTTGTTGCTCGGAGACTTCGCTGATGGTGGCAAACGGAGGACTGGATGTGTAGGTGATATCGGCAATGGGGAGAAAGCCGACTGACTCGAGATCCTGAAAGAGTGAGAGCGACTGGTCGTGGATCCTTTCATGCCGGACAAACGGGACTCTGAATTGGCGTTAGCCATGGAGGTGGAAGGCACGATTGTACTCACATGCAATAGCGAATGTTTGCAGCATCAGCACGGAGGGGGCAATCGGAGCAGACAGGATCGGGGCAAAGCGACCAGAAGCCAGGCGGATCAGGCACAGATCCATTGGGATTGGGTGGATGAGCAAAGTAGTGGACAGCTAAGGGCTCGAATACCGTGAGAAAGGCATCAACATAGAAACCCTTTATAGACACTACGAACAGTCAGCGTACGAGATTTATGACAGGACAAGACAAACCCAGGCCGAGTGAACAAACGTCGACCCCTAAATCTCGGGCGAGTGACAGTGCAGATCCATAGAAGAACTCGACGATCTCTGATGTGGAAAACGAGCGGACAAACGTGTGGAGATAGGTTTCCTCGCCGGGAAAGACATCGATCGACCATCTACAGCAGTTGAGTAACCAAATTGAGGGAATCGGGAGTCTGACCTTGTGAATCCCTCGATCCGTGTTCCCACGACCGTGTCCCACTCTCCATCCCGCAATCGAGAAGCATTGATGAAAAACTCTGGTGGCTGTGCAGGTGGGAATTGATGGACAACAGGAATCGGATGCCAGTCGTTTCCCTCTTCCCATCCAATTTCACCAACAGACCGTGAAGTCTCTGTTCTTTGCTCAGTCTTACTCGAATCGTCCAAGTACCCCAGCCATTTCCACAGATCTCGCGCATTTTCTTCTGTCCTCTCTTGGCTCCATTTTGTCAGTGATTCCCTCATTCGCTCGAATAAAGCTGCATAATGTTCAAAGGACCGGCTCCCTCCCCAACTCGAATCTGTGTCGACTGAGAAAGAGTCCTCTTGCAACTAAATTCGGCTCACCGTCTCCCTGTCTCAACTGTTCCTCCCTCAGCGCTTGATCTTTGCAGTAAATGACCACTCACCCTATTGTATGCTTTCCCCACCCGCATCCCTGAATCCTCCCACCGATCATCCATTCTCCCCAGTCCTCCCATGCACAACCGCTTGTCCCTTGCATTCAACAGAACATCTTGATACTGCTCGACTCCGTCACCGGCCGCTTGTTTTATGAATTGGAGACACTCACCCCTCCTCTCCAAGACCCTCTATGTTCCCGAAGAAACTTGTATCCTGCCTGCTGTTTATTAATCGCTAGCTAGCTATACGGTTCAGTGAACATGACGCACCACAGATTCACAGATCTTCCTGCTTGTGAGCTTTAGACAGAGGCCGAAAAAGCGAGGCTCACAATTCGCACAAGATCAAGAAAATATTCGAGGCCGGACAGGTTTTGCAGGTACTCGTACGCGGAAATGGTGCCTTCGCCTACGATCAGTGCCAGGCTCCGGAGAGAACCAATTGGACTTACCGGCCTCGACCACGATCATTTTTGTTCTCCCCGTATCCGAACTTGCAATGCCAAACATTCTGGCTACATGTCGATTTCTGAAGAGCAAATCGTTAGGTTCAGCCGTATTAGAACACTTCAGTATAGGAAGACAGCGCTCACAAGAGATCACCGCGCACTGCAATCTCTTTTTTGAATTCTTCCAAAGCCCGATCTTCGTCATCCACTTCAGGCTTCACCTCAAACCTCCTCAAAATAACAGCCTTGGGTCGTCCCGTATTCAGATCCAACATTTTCCCGTGCTCTATACGAAGAATGTATGTCTTCTTCTCGATCTTAACAATTTGTTCCCCAAACTCTAGTCGTTCGAGGTCGATCTAATAGGTGTGTTCAGGATCTTGGAAGAGATGGGTTAGTATTGTCTCACCTTGCCTCTCTCGCTCATAGACATAGATCGTTGAGAATCCAGCCTAAGGGACAACGCAGCCATCCCTCTTACAATAGTCGTTAACTTGTTATCTGTTGCTATCGATGATTCAAACTGTATTTAATTAGTAAACCGCTGTTACATTCGAACAGAAGACTAACAATGTACATCTGATATGCTTCATTTAGTCGATTAAGACAATCTTTCGTCTCGTCTTGCACGTTCAAAGCCCTGAGCGTTCGTTTCCAACTTGGCCCGGCGGTACCTAATCGTTCGACCTTCTCCAGAATTTCCTTGAGAACGCTGAGATAAAGACGGATGAGCAATAGCTGATGAAGATAGCGCAACAAAATCACCTGTGATAGCGCTCAAGACGCTCCACTAGATCGTCAGATAACTCCTCGCCTTCGTCTAATCTTTTGAGCACGGATATGTGCTCTGCCGCACGCCGCGCTATGTCTGCGCATTCTTCCTTATTTTGTCGAACTCGCTGTTTCAAGATCTGTTAGATCACGAGATGGAGTTGTTAGACAACGAAGAACCTCCGCAGTTTCCAATATTGTAATACCAATTCCAGCCACAGCCTTCAGTATCCCACCATGAGGTACTGCCTCTCCAAGACTTTGAAGAAGCTTGAGATTTCTAAGCAGGTTCGCGTTGACGTCCGCAGCCACAGGCATCAATGTGGGAGAGGGAGAGGGTATGGGAGGACAAGATGATGGCTATGTCGTCGAGATTGAGCTTTAAGAACAAAAGAGGACGGATACATCGTAGACATACTCTGAGAGACGCCAAGGCAGTGTATAAGCCCCTCTACAGCACAGCGGTCTCGCTTCTAGAAAGGCGAAAGCCTATACCGCATTGCCGATAGTGGGCTGAGAGTATTGTTGGCGATGTGCACCGTGGATGACATGACGGCAAAAAGAAGGCTCGGTCGAAAAGTCGAAAGACCGAGTGCTCTCTATGTCGTCCGCTGGTCGCGCAGTGAACGTTCGCTTAGTACAGTACTTCAACCTCGGCGATAACCGGGGGAGCCTTTGGGAAGGAGAATATCCCGGTCCTGTTCCTGCACGTAAGTCTCATAATGATAACCCGCATCGATCGAAGTCCTGACCGAGGCACTAGTGAGGCGCCTTCCAACTTGGCTACCATTCGTATCGTTCCCTCGCAGCAGAGATGTCAGCGGCACGACAGCTATTGACTCCAGAGGCTCACCACGGACCCTCAATTTACCATCGCTATCTGTAGCCAGTGGGAAAACCCAGGGTCAGGAATGCCATTGCTGCTGATAGAAGAAGGGGCAGACTTCGAAGTATGCATCATCATATCATCCTCAACCAAGTTACTAGTACACAAGGGGCAGGTGCTCGGGAGAGAATTTTGGTTCCGAAAATATGGGATAGCAGAGAGCTCAGTGTTCCGGGACTGCCATATGCGGTGTATGTAGGAGCGGAGAGGTATAGCGACTTTGGTCTGGAACCGCCAATTAGTGACAACAATCAGTGGCAATTAACCAAGTGTACCACATCTGTTTCCTCTGGCAATTAATGGCAGAAGTCAGCGATAACTTGATTGGGCAGTCGTGACTCGCGAGCGGGAGTGTGATGAATGTCAGACGAGGTAACGCAATGACATCGCGAGGAGGGGTGGGCGCCGAACGCGCACGGCATGCCCACAGTTTAGGGGCGTGACGAAATGAGAGGCCTTCTACGTCTCCCACGTTGTGTCACCACAGTAGTAAAACTATAACGTCGCGATGCTGTAACACGAGTAAGGGAAGTTATCCCAAGGCCCAAGGGGACGAGGTTGATGGGAGAGAAAGGCGATTAAACGCATTGTAGAGCATCAGAATAGAGTCTGCTGAAATTGGTTTCGCACGTATTTGTGCGCAGCAGTAGCAGCACCAGTAAACAGAGAGCGAATCTGGAAAATGTTGCAGTGACGGTGTTGGTGGTGTATTGGCAGGGCAGTCATGGCGACTCATACGTGTATAAGCAACAAGATTTAGGGGAGGGCGAGGGAAATACGACTTGATACTTTTTTTGCACATCTGATACTTGGCTTTGGAGCCCCATGGCAGATTATACGGTCGGGCTTCGCCCTCCCAATCAGGAACGATCGCGACCGGATCTACTTCACCCGACTCGGGCCGCAAGAGACGAGGTGTAGACGCCACATACCCCCAGGAACGGAACGGAAGCGTGGCGTCGGCATCCATGTAGGCGCCTTCCCACGACGTCAAGGTGAGCAGCACAAACCGCCACTGTTTGCTTGTGCCTTCTGAAGAGCACTATCTCGTCAACACATGGAGCGATAACGAAGGAAAGCCTGCTCCGTAGGGGGCCGCTTCGGTATAAATGCAGCCCCGAGTGTCTTCAACACCATCATCGAACCCCTTCACACTCTTGAACAGATTCAGACCACAGTCACAAGGTTGGCTCATCTGACAATATATCCCTTATTAACGGTTACGTTTGGATGTCCAGCATGTTCACATACCTCGAACACAACAATCTTCCTACGGTCGACGTGGCGCATGGTGCCTCCCGTCCTCTAGAGGCCGTCCGAGACGCTCTCTGTGACCTTATTCTCAAGTACGGTCTACAAGACATATTCGGGGTCCGGCTCATCCACAAACACTTCGACATGCATCCCGGTGAAGTACCAGTCTTCCGCCCCGTCGAAGTGCATGGAGTTTGTACCGCCATTCTCATGGGACCACTTTCTATCGATCGTCAAGCCTCCTTCTCTGGGGCACATTACGCCATTTCCTCCACAGGGCAGCTGGCTGCCTACGAATACACCAGTGAAGTCTCTGTGGGTGCACCGGAAAATCATCCTGAGTTCGTCAAAGCTTTCGAAACCACGCTGATGGCCGGGGGTGCATCCCGCGTGTTTGGTCTTGGTGTTAAACCAGCATGGAGCAAAGAGGTCTATACCGAGTTTGAGTTAGGTGAATACAGGTATGCATCCGATTCTATGGAAAAGAGAAGTGGGATACTGAATTTATTCTTGAACACAGGAGCACTATCATGGTCCCTAAGGCCATAGCTCCTGTGGACACAGACGACATCGAGATACACACAAACTGGTTCTCGCATGCCAACGGAGAACCTGCGCCTCACGATTACTGCGCGGTGGAACTCTGCCAACTTCATAGGCAAACATCCTGTGTTTCAACCCAATCCGGAAGTCATCGATCCGCGGGCATTAATCCTGATGGGCCCGCTCAAGAAGTAGAGGATAATGCCTTTAGAAGAGCCCTTGCTGACAGCTCCACGGATCTTTCCAAGGTGGTTACACAAGTCATAAGCATCTTTCTGTGAGATCGATTCTGGGAAGAAAGTCACCACGCGGCATCGGGGATGGACTCCCCGATCGGTAGGGAGTCCTCCCTACGAGAACAGTAGGATTTTTAGGAACTTCTGCCCCCAAATAATCACCATACTCCCCGGTCTCGAGTAGGCACAGATCCACTATTACGTTTGGGTCGGCATGCAATTTGCATTCAATTTATATGTAATGAAAGACAAAGAATGCGATTTATTCTGAAGTGTGGAAATACAATTAGCATACTAATACTACAGTAAGCATACGAAAATGGCACGCCAACGTATCACTCGTCAATTTCCTGCTATCCACTATGCTGCTCCTGGCCCTCTGCAATCTCGTACTATCCATGCTATCATTTTCGTATGCGTGGCGAATCTGAAAGGAATGCGGATTGTTAGAGCGGGATTTTTCGACAGCGTTGAGTACTTACCGACATCCGGTATCAGGTGATGATGACCACTGGCACAGAATTGCATGTCAGTAGGTACGAGAAAAGAGAGAACAAAGAAGAAAAACGCACTGTTTCGCCCGCCGCCATCACCGCCCTTGGGCCACACTGACTCTGAACGCTAACTCCACAAGCCTATTGATGATCTCGTTCGTTTTGAGTTTTCATGAAATATCCTCGCATTTTCCTGGCCGGGACGGAGGGAGTGGAGGATGAGGGAGATGATGGTCGAGAGGCCGGAGGGTTTGAAGTCCGACGACGCAAATCCGTCCGACTTGAGCCCGACTTCAGGGCCAGCCCTCGTTGGACTTTGATAAAGCGTAACTCACAGTAAGTCCCGCCGTAATTCATTCTCGATATCAAATGCGTCTCGAGCTTCGTTCTCGCGTGTATCCATCGTTTGCTTCACTATGACAGCTCTCTGGCGTCCCGCCCGATCAACCATTCGGGCTTTGCTAAACCGAATGGTGCATCCTTGCATTCTCTCAGAGCTGAATTCTTCCAGGATTGTGATGTCTTCGGTTGGTATCCGGCGAATCTATCGCAGCGCATCAGCGTCAAGCTCAGCGTGTCAGGCAACTATTATGAGCACTTCATCTGGTTCATCTCGAGCAGCAGGTATTGTCAATTCTGGGCTCAAAGTCATGAGTTGCATCGCGTTCACGAGCCTTCTTAGTTTCGCATCCGCAGCTAATGAGAATTGAAGCTTCACGCTGATTAATGCGCTATATCTGGTCGTGTAGGAATATGCACGCACCATGTACATCTGATACGCTTCGTTTAGTCGGGTCAGACAATCCCTCGTCTCGTCTTGTATGCTTGCAGTTTGCAAATACGCTTCCTTCCCGGCTCGTCCCCAAGTCGTTCTACAGTTGTCGAAACGCCGGTCAAGACTCTACGATCTATCAGTGACCAATCAACGACACGCTTCAAGGTAGAAGAGAGTACTCACTCGCGATAACGTTCGAGGCGATCTCTCAAATCATCAGACAGAGGCTCCTCCGATCCTTCTTCATGATCCGACCACGACTTCAAAACCAAGATCTGCTCAACAGCACGTCTTGCGATATCAACACATTCTTCTTGATTCACCCGGACACGCTATCTCAATATGAGTCCACGAAAATAGAATAAAGGAGGAGCACGGACAACCGACCTCCGCAGTCTCGATCAGTGTAATTCCAATCCCTGCAACACACTTTACAATCTCAACCGCCGGCGCAGGAATAGCCTCTCCCGCACTCTGCAAAGCCTTGAATGCTTTGAGAAAGTTCGGAAGTCGTATCTGCGGAGAGGCGCATCGAAGAGGGGGGGTTGAGACTGAGAGAGGGCTGTGTGAATGAGAGGAGATATGAGTGATGAGGAACGTGGTGGATGCAATGGTGGTGATACCGTCAGAGACGCTGAGGCTGTGGGTTGTGTCTTGTGAGCGTCTTGCGTGGCTCTATCAAGAGCGGCGGTGGCATCGTCTTGAGAAATGGAATGAAAGCCGAAGATTCATTGCAGCCCATGGGGCTTGAGCCGGCACATAGATGGCAAGATGCTGGCAGCAACGGTCGTAGTCGAGAGATCGTGTCGAGGGCTTTGAGAGTCAAGCTAGTCAAGGATTGCTGACCAAGCAGAGACCTTCAAGTTGGTGATAGCCCGTTTTATTTCTAGGCTGCGGGCCCGGGTACGTTTCGACGGATGGCTTAGAGCTGACAGGGAATATGAGTCAAGGAGAGATCACTTTACAATGTTTTATAAGGGGAGGTATAAAGTACATGCATCCGAATCGACAAGCACAATTACACAAGATAGTTGCGAACTTCGACCGCTGGCGAAGAAAACTTCCAAATACATGACCTGAAGATTAAAAGGTCAAAACCTTTGAACTGAACGAATACCCTTGTATCGAAGAAACAGGGAAGAGGCACTACGCGCTTCTAGTTATCGAGATACCGTAGGTCCCAATGTTCATGTTTCAGTCGCAACTGAAAACGTGACCAGCAGAAGGCACGGAATTGTTGGAAGGCGGTTTGGATTTGGATGTACGTCGAAAAGAGCTGGGTTCAACGATGCGAAGTCTTTCTTTTCTTGGTGAAGACAGAAAGGAGGGCATCGCCGAATCGTTTCATGGGGCGCTTGGCGATGGCTGAGCAGGAGCTTTGGTCAGTGACTTCAGTGATGGAGGCGAAGGGCGGGTCGGACGCGTAGGTGATATCAGGGACGGAGAGGGACCCGGATGAATCAAGCTCTTGAAGAACAGAGAGGGTATAGTTGCTGATTCTCTTGTACACGATGGACGGTTTGCTGCCTGCGTATCAGCCATCAAGTCAAAGGGAGGATGGGTTTACTTGCATGTGATAGCGAAGTTTCGCAGCGTTGGCTTGTAGGTAGTGATCTGCGCAGCGAGGATCGGGGGAGAAAGACCAGAAGCCAGGTGGATCAAGGATGGAACCGTCGGGATTGGGGGGATGAGCAAAGTAGTAGACAGTTGACGGCTGTTCCTTGAAGACCGTGAGATAGGCAAGAATGATGTAGCCCGTGCGAGACACTACCAGCAGTCAATATACGGTATTCCGAATACAAGAAGACTGACCCAAGCGCAGTGAACGGACATCAACTCGAAAGTCTCGCGCGAGCGAGAGTGCAGATTCAACAAAGAAGTCGAAAATTTCCTTTGTGCGTTTTGAGCGAACAAACGTGCCAAGGCGGATTTTCTCCCCCGCAGAGAGATCGATGGACCACCTGCGACGATTGAGTGACCGAATCGAGAAACTCACAAAACTGACCTGCTGTATGGACCGATCTGCGTTCCCGCAATCGTCTCCCATTCTCCCTCGCGCCATCTGTCAGCAGCGATGTAATATTGCGGTGAGTTTGCGATTGGGAATGGATGGCGAAGAGGAATTGGGTGCCAGACATTTCCGTCGATCCACCCGATTTCACTAATGGAGGGCGAATTTTCTGTTCTTCGTTCACTCACACTCGATCCGCTCCACCACGTCAACCAATCCAAAAGATCTCGCGCATTCTCCTCCCTCTTGTCGTCGGTCCACTTCGTTACTGACTCTCTCATTCGCTCGAACCGATCGGAATAGAATTCCAAAGACCCGCTCCCACTCGCACTCGGATCTGCATTGATTGAGAAAGTGTCATATCGCACCAAGATGGACTCACTATTTCCTTCTCTCAACTGTCCCTCCATGAGCGCTTATCTTGCCAGCCAAAGATCACTCACCCTATGGAAAGCCTCCCACATCCGCCGCCCTGAATCCTCCCACTGATCATCCATCCGCCCTAGGCCACCCATACACAAGCGCTTGTCATGTGCAGTCAGCAAAATTTCATGGTACTGCTCAACTCCGTCACTAGCCGCTTCTCCAGAATATTCAAAGAACTTACCCGTCCTCTCCAAGACCCTCTGTGTTCTCGGAGAAATTTGTATCCAACCTGCCACTAGTCAATCACTGATGAGACAGTCCATTGATCTTCTCGTACCACGAATTCACACATCTACTTCCTTGTTAGCTTTACATTGGCGCCAAAAGAGCGGCACTCACTATTCGCGTTAGCTCACGAAGATACTCAAGACCGGACAGAGTCTGGAGGTGATCGTACGCGACAATGGTGCCTTTGGCCACAATGAGCCCAGATCTTTCGATAGAATCATTGCACCGACCAGCTTCGATCACAATCATTTTTGTTCGCCCCGTCTTCGAGCTCGCAATACCAAGCATTCTGCCAAAATATTGATTTCTGGGTCCGTTAGTCTCACGCGCATCGGAGTAGTAGGGCGCAGCTCACAAGAAGTCATGGCGAAGTTCAACTTCCTTTCTAAATTCTTCCAGCCGAACCTTCGAATCTTCCACTCCTTCCCTCGCCTCAAACCTGCGCAAGATAACGCGGCTTGGTCGTCCTATGATATCCAACATTTGCGCATGCTCTATACGAAGAACATAGGTCTTCTTGTTGACAAGCTGTATCTCTTGACCAAATTTTAATTGATCTAAAGGAATCTATCGATAATACATATCAAGCGGGCCAGACACATAGCAAAAGATTAAATAGCGCCTCACCTCGTCCGCTTCGCCAACTTGTGGAGACATTTGCCACCTCAGCGACAGTGCATTGACTCCTCGGACAATGCTCTGTAGTTTGTTATCCGTTGCTATCGAGCACTCGAACTATGATTGATTAACACTAGGCTCTTGTATAGGAGCGCAATGCTTACGATGTACATACGAAAGGCCTCGTTTAGCCTATTCAGGCAATCCTTGGTCTCATCTTGCACGCTTGAGGCCCTCAGCTTTCGCTTCCAACCCGGCTGACTGCCCAATCGATCCACCCTCTGCAACACCTCCTCGAGTATTCTGCAAGGAAAATTGCTCAACGACGATCGGAACAGGGAGGGACAACCAATTACTTGTGATATCGCTCAAGCCGCTCGATCAGATCTTCAGAGAGTTCCTGACCTTCATTTAAGCGCTTCAGAACTCCGATGTCTGTCGCAGCTCGTTGCGCTATGTCTGCACATTCTTCTTTGTTTAGACGAACTCTCTTTTCGAACAATATATCAGCATCAATGTGCGGTATCAATATGAGAAAAAGCCAACCTCCGCGGTTTCCAGAATCGTCATTCCAATACCAGCGACAGCCTTGAGAATTCCGCCATGGGGCAGGGCTTCACCGAGACTTTGAACAATTTTCAGACTTTTCAACAGATTCGCGTCGACATCCGCAGAGCAAGGCATTGAGGTGAGGGTGGGAGGATGGGAGGATGGCTGTGTCGTTGCGGATCAGCTATAACGAACAGCGAATAGATGCACCGTAGTCGTACCGTCTAAGCGCTGGGAGGCCATGCGTCCATCAAAAATGCTTTATCGTAAGAGTCCCTATCGAGCACCGCGATGGAACAAAAAATAACATAGAAATCGGTGCAGGATAGGCAATGGCGGATCGAGCGTGCTATGAACTTGACATTCGCGATGAATGACATCGAGGTGCAAGTAAAGAAGGGAGCCTCGGAGCCGGTCGGAAATTCGGACGCGGAAAGCTTCGCACCGTCGACGTCGACGATGGCAGCTGGTGTAATTCTTACCTGCCTTCTCCAAGGATCCAAACATTCCAGAACATATAGGGGACTGTCTCATGCGAATTTGAGACCGCTTTTTTTTGGTCTAGCGCGTCATTACTCAAGAAAAATCGCGTGACGTCATCGTCATCGTTTTGTCTCCCCACCCGCGTTCAGAGTCGACCCAAGCTTCGAACGACGCGTATTAGGCCTTCAAGCCAATCAAAAATGGAATGTTTCCTCACGGAAGGTCAATGACGCGCCCTTTGAGATCTAGACGATGGTAGATTTCGCGGAAGTTGGAGGTTCGTACTGTGAATGGATGATCAGGGAGTCGATCGAGTCCAGGCATCCCAAAAAATTTAAACTCCTTTGTGTCTCCTTTATATTCTCGGAACATCTCAATCCTTTCGCTTACTGTACAAATTTGGTTCCACTACAACTTTCTACAAAAACTCCGACATTTTCGCGTGAATGAAGATTAACGAAGGTCGTCCCAACTCGAATCTCTAGCTGCGCGGGACTGTTGAAGGCTCGATCGAGGTTCATGCTGTAGACGATATCATTCTCCCGGACAAGATATCCAAAGATCGAATTCGGGTCATTCTCTTCAAAACGGTATGGGCATGACCTGTTGATCTCAAGATTGTCAGGATCCAAAGCTTAGCTGGACGCTCTTGTTTGCCATCTGGTCAACACCTAATGAAATTGGATCGGGTGCAAGGCTGGCTGCAAAAACTGATGCGGTTCTCTCAGTGAGTCAGCGTTCGTTTTACGATCGTTGATAGACGACACCTCCGGCATCAGACTTCTCGCAAGCAGCTCGTTGTCAACCAAACTCTTGCCCGGCGGGTTGATGCCAAGGTTTATCTCAAAAACTGACTTAGAGTTGACACGAGAACGAATGAGGGATTTTTCTGTAATGTCTGACAAGTCTAGATACAATTATAGGAATTGACAAGCCTGAAAACCCAAGCTTGTTGCACACAGCGACAAAGTAGAAATCATAACTGGATGAGATCAAGCCAAAAAGGTCCAAACCGGTGAACCAGAAGGAAGGGGCTACACAGGACAGGCAAGCCAAACAGGGACAAGGCGATGTGTGTAGAGTTCACGAGTGTGATATCTTCCTTTTCTTGGAGAATGCAGATAGAAGGGCATCGCAGAATCGTTTCTTGGGGTGCATCGCAATGGTTGGGCTGGGTGAGCGTTGGTGAGAGACTTCAGTGATGGAGGCGAAGGGCGGGTCAGATGCGTAAGTGATATGAGGGACGGGGAGGAAGCTGTGTGACTCGAGATTCTGAAGGACAGAGAGGATGCGGTCGTTGATGCTTTGATAGTGGAGAATCGACCCTCTGAATTGGCATTGAGCCTGGAAGCACAAAGCATGATTCGAGACTTACACGTGAAAGCAAAGTTCCGCGTCATCGGCTTGGAGGTGTCGTTCCGAACGTGATGGATAAGGACAAAGCGACCAGAAGCCGGGCGGGTCAAGCACAGATCCATTGGGGCGGAGTGGATAGGCAAAGTAGTGCACAGTTGAGGCTCGATCCTCCAATATTGTCAGAGAAGCGTAGACATCGAAACCAGTGCGTGACACTACGAACAGTCCTAGTGAGCGCACAATATTCGGAACAGCAGAATACTAACCTTGGCGGAGTGAACGCACGTCAACCCCCAAATCCTTGGGAAGTGACAGTGCAGATGCAACAAAAAGCTCGGCGATTTCATTTGTGCGATTTGAGCGAACATACGTGTGGAGATGGATATTCTCTCCCAGCACGATGTCCATTGACCATCTACAGCAATTGAGTAACCAAATCGAGAAAATCGACAATCTGACCTGGTAAACCCTTCGATTTGCGTTCCCACGATGGTCTCCCACTCACCGTCGCGCAATCGAGAAGCAGAGAATTCATATTGCGGTGGATGTGCAAGTGGGAATTGAGGAACCAGAGGAATTGGATGCCAAATATTTCCTTCCCTCCACCCGATTTCACCAACAGATGGTGAATTCTCAGTCCTTCGCTCAATCTCACTCGATCGGATCCACCACCTCAGCCAGTACCACAATTCTCGTCCATTCTCTTCCGTCTCCTCGTTGCGCCACTTTATCACTGATTCCCTCATTCGCACGAACCGATCTGCATAGAATTCGATCGACTTGCTCCCTCCCACAATCGCGTCTGCGTTGACTGAGGAAGCGTTCCCTCGCAACAAAATTCAACTCACCGTGTCCCTCCCTCAACTATTCTTCCATCAGCGATTGATTTTTACAGTCGAGGATCTCTCACCCTAGCATATGCCTCGTCCATCCGCGACCCTGAGTCCTCCCACCGGCCGTCCATTCTCCCCAATCCCCCCATACACAACCGCTTATCCTTCGCACTCAGGAGTACATCTCGATACTGCACGGACCGATCACCAGATGTTGTTCTCGCTTACTCAGGCTACTCACCCCTCCTTTCCAAGACCCTCTGTGCCCCCGAAGAAATCGATATGCTGCCTAAGTTCTTTAGTGAGCGCTGAGTACATGTCAATCCAACATGGCGCACCACGAATTCACACATCTACCTCTCCGTCAGCTCTCCGTGGAGGCCAAAAGAGTAGGGCTCACAATCCGAAAATACTCAGTAAAATACTCGATGCCCGATAGACTTTGCAGATAATCATATCCACTGGTCGTCCCTTCGTTTACAATTAGCCCGCTTCCTTTTGTACATTGGGTGAACTCACCGGTTTCTACCACAATGATCTTCGTTCGGCCCGTACTCGAAGTAGCGATACCGAGCATTCTGGCAAGATACCGATTTCTGAGGCACAAACCGTCGGACGGCGAGGCTTTGTGAATTGATAGGACAGTACTCACAAGAGATCGCCGCGCAGCTCAACCTCTTTCTTGAACTCATCCAAGATGCGATCTTCGTCTTCGACCTCGGGCTTCACCTCGAATCTGCGCAAGATTACGGCCTTTGATCTTCCCGTGAAGTCCAGCATTTGCCCATGTTCAACACGAAGAACATAGTCCCTCTTGTCGACCTGCGCAATCTCTTCGCCAAACTCTACTTGGCGGAGAGGTATCTGGCAAGGATATTCAACATCGAGCTAAGTATGAAGATTGTTGGTCTTACCTGATCTGTCTCTCCCTGTCTGGAAGACGATTGTAAGTCCATTCTTAAGGAAAGTGACTGCATCCCATTGACGAGCGTTGTCAGCCTATGGTTAGCAGCGATAGAGCTTTCGAACTATATACTCAGTCAGTGGACGCAGTCTTCGTTCGATGACTGAAATGACTTACTATATACATCTGGTACGCTTCGTTCAACTTGTCAAGACAGTCTTTCGTCTCTTCGTGCACACTCGTCGCTCTGAACATGCTTGTACTCTTCGATCTCGATCCTAATCGTTCGACCGTCCTCAAAACATCTCGCAAAATTCTGTGGGTGATGTCAATGATTTTGAAGAATGAGACAAGGAGGGAAGCGGTAGGTACCGATGGTAGCGCTCGAGCCGTTCCCTAAGATCCTGGGATAGTTCTTCATCCTCGTCTAATCGCCTGAGCACCGATATATGCTCAGCGGCTCGCCTTGCGATATTGGCACACTCCTCCTTGTTGAGCCGAAGTCGCTTTTCGAACAATATATCAGCATCGGTCTGTGCTATCAAGATTAAAAAGGAACCAACTTCCGCAGTCTCCAGAATCGTGATCCCAATCCCCGCGATAGCTTTCAAGACGCCACCGTGAGGTACTGCCTCACCGAGACTCTGCACAATTTTTAGGCTCCTGAGCAGATTTGCGCTGGTGTCGGCGGAGAGGGGCATGGATGAAATGATAGAAGGAGAGAGGAAGAGGATATACAGAGGCTATGTGAAGGAGAGTGAACTTTAAGCATAAAAGTGGGTGGATGCAGGGTGGTCGTACCTTCAGAGACGCCGAGGGTGTGTAAAAGCCCCTATAGAGCACAGCAGTGGCATTTCTGGGAAGACAAATGGGAATGTATAGGAGGCATTGCAGTTGGTGAATTGAGGGTTGTGTTTGCGAAGTTCATCAAGGACGACATGGCGGTGAGGAGACTTGCGAGGAGAGCTCGGTCGGAAGACCCGAAAGCCGAACCCTCTCCTACACTTAGGATTGAACAAGACGTCGATGCATTTTTTCCTAGAGACTATTGATATTCCTTCTCGCAGACGAACATCTTCTTCGAGAGACCCGATAATTATGACATATTTTTCGGTGCGTCTTCACTGAATTTTCGAGATTACTACGCTGTTCGGAATCAAAAGGGACGCGTGACGTCATCTTACTTTCCTCATCTCCCAGAGCGTTCAGAATCGACTCAGAGCCTGGGACGACGCGTCTAAAACTATCTCGTTTGACATGACCTTACATATGAGCTTTCGGACGAAAATGACGCGCTTTTTGAGGTTGGGACAGCGGAAAACCGAAGATAGATTTTGACTGAACCGAGGTCCGTGAAGATATGCTAACCAAATCGAGGATCCAATATTCGCTCGGCACCAAGCTTCCCTCCTCAATCAGCGACAAGAAGTCTCGAAAAGCTCGATACAAACTCGGTGAATCTGCGCAACGAAATCCAGTCTGGACACCCCGACTCGGACTCTCGAGTCTTGGAAAATGGTATCTTCCTTACGTCCAATCCTAGAGCTTTCGAATGATTTCCATCGTCTCAAACATAGAGTCCCCTCTGATCGAATGAAGGTATCCAAATTGTTCATGGAAGATTATGAGCCCGACCGACGCGGCAGCTTACCGAGATTATTACAAGCTGAACCCGGCTTCGTGAAGAGGACTGCACATTCTTATCCAGCAGCTAGAAAGGAGAGGTGCTGGACCCCGAATCATTGATGGACGGTTCGTCGATCGACAGCTGAATGGCCGTGGGTCAGTATAGTAGAACACTGACAAAGCAGCATCTGGGGCATCGACAAAGCCGAACGATGGCCAGTATTATGGCCCAGTAAACAATAAGAGACGAAATTGAGAATCCAAATGCATGAAGGCTTCGTAGAATACGTATAATACATCTCTCAACCATCCTGCTAGTACATATCACGCATGACTGAAACCCTGAGACGCTATACGCGAGTACGGGCTCTTGAGAAACCTTGGGAGAAACTCTAGTTACTTTACAAAGATCAAGTTGGTCAGTGCGACCGAGCTCATAACATCATTGTCTTTGAGCACTAGAAGTATCGCGATTGCAGATATATTAGATAAAGACTACCCACACGGTCCTTCGCATCCACTGTTGCAGAGCTGAGCAAATTTGACGTCGTCCAATCGCAGTGATATAGGGGGAGGCGGAAGGATGATGAGCGCATAGGAATTGAGGGTCCTCGACCCTCAAAGATTTGAGACTTTTCTTTTCTTGCTGAATATTGAAAAGAAGCTTTTCCTTTGGCGTTTCTTGCCCCGGGGTGCGATGGGTGATTCAGGAGCTTGTTGGATAGTGACTTCGCGGACGGATGCAAATGGTGATTCGGATGTATAGGTGATGTCAGGGATGGGAAGAAAACCGTGCGAATCAAGATCCTGAAGGAGTGGGAGGATGCGGTTGTTGGCTCTTTGATAGTGGACAAATGGTTCTCTGCATTGGCATTAGCCATCAAAGCAGGTGGGACATTTTGGGACATACACGTGGAATCGGACTTCTGCGGCGTCAGCTTGGAGGTGTTGATCTGGACAGTAAGGATAGGGAGAGAAAGACCAAAAGCCTGGTGGATCCGGCACAGATCCATTGGGGTTAGGGGGATAGGCAAAGTAGTAGACGGTTGAGGTGTGTTCATTGGAGGTCACGAGAGAAGCATCAACTACTAGGACCGATTGAGACACTGCAAGCAATCAGTAAGTAGACAAGACTGCGGAGAAACGAATACAGACCCAGTTGAAGCGAACAAACATCAACCCCAAAATCCTTGGCAAGTGATAGCACAGATCCATAAAAGAAGTCAAGAATCTCATTTGTGCGATACGAGCGGACGATTGTGCGGATATTGATTTCCTCTCCGGAAGAGATGTCGGTTGACCATCTACAATGATTGCGCAAGAACTTGCATGAAATCGACACGAGATTGCTTTTCCTGCTTGGAACGCCATCTCGCGCGGAAGTTGTACGACGGTTTCACTTCAATCGAAACGCAGCCCGTATTCTTTGGAGTCTTGGCAACAAGGTCGTCGCTGAAGTTGTTGTCGATCTTGATGACTGTGCCAGAGACAATGTACATGTACAGATGCTTTTCGTCGAGGAGCTTTTGGACTGCTGCCTGCGGAGGAGCACCGCACTCAGGAGAGCCCGGATCCACCTCATGATGGGCGTGGTCTAAGCCACGGTTGACGGCCGTGATTAGCCCTTTCGCCAGGCGTAGGGAAATTTCGGTTTCGCCCTGGACAGTGTCGCCCTTGCGATGGGATGGATAAACCTGTCTAGCGGGGCACCACGTCTTCAGAACTTCTCCATACTTTCGCTGGATCTCTTCGAGATGGAAATCAGTCCATCTGTGCATGCCCTTGATGTCTCCTGCCCTATACTGGGTGCTAGACGTGAGAGACCCGGGGGGTTGCTCTGCCCTATCAGGATTGATCCTGATGCGAGGACGGGGTTTCGTGAGGTATTGTAGGAGGGTTCTCTTCTTTGGTGTCTTTCGTGGAGGTGTGCTAAGCTAACAGGAGAACAAGGTCAGTCGAGATTGTTGATGGAGCTCCGAGTCGATCCTATGACCACAGTACCTTGGACGATTTGCTCAGCTTTTCGATCTGGTTCGGGCTCCATTCGACATCCCTTCTTCTCTTTTTTGTTCGAGGTGGAGTCCTGGGCGCACTTGATTGAGACATCGCTAAGACCCCTTAGAAATAGACACGCAGAAGTTGCAGAGCTGCGTGGGCGAACAGAGTTGCGAGTGCTTTGATATCTTTGATCATCAGATGAAATCTTGATAAGACCTGCACCGAAACGGCAACCTGCATTCTTGTGGGTCCGTGTCGACGTTATTGGCCCGATTCGCTAGTCCGGGAGATTCAATGTTTAGTCGGCCATTTGGCTTTTCATTGGCAACGGAGGTCTCGAATGATGATCAGCCATTTTATGGCATCCCAACGCGGAATTGGATGCTTGCGCAAAGCCACCTTCGTAGGTGGTGAACTGACCGTTGCTGGCGAGCAGAGCAAGCTTTGAATCCTCACAGGAAATTCAGTGCCTTCACCAAAGTGATCAGATTATGAGTCGGGAGGATTGGTGTTGAAGTCCATATAGCCACCTTTTATCGCAGAATTTTCACGTAGACCCGCGAGCCAAATTGTGACCAGCAAAACCGGCATTGACTTATAATCAGAAGGGACCTGGCAAGATTCAATATTGAGAGCCCCGAGCAAAGACGTGTGACCTAGTGCCCGCGCATTTCGAATAACAGAGTCAGATAGAGACCAGCAGACGACGGCTCATCAAAACAGAAGCGTGAGAAGTCGGGCAACTTGAAATGGTGGATTGAGAAAGGATGCTGACTAAGCAGCTGCTTCAAGTTGGTTGAACTCTCGTCGATGGCCATGTAACATTGTTGAAAATTTGTTCGAGAACAAAGTGGATGCGAAATTGACTGAACGACGGCACAAGATCTATAATGTTCAAATGGTGTACAGATCACGAATACATGGTTTCACAAGTTTTCATGCCACAGTACATGAGCTTGTCCGGTCATGCTCAGAAACGAAATCAGAAACAGTTGCTCAATCAAAAGAGTCACTCAAATCGAAACTAGAATGAATCAAGATCCGCAGCTGGACGTATAGCAACTTGGATCTTGAGCAAGGCACTATGTTCCTAGATATCCAGGTATGTACAACCGTAACGGGAGATCAATATCTCAGTCGAGTGTAAATTGGCGGAATACCGTTGAAATAGGGTGCGAAGAAATTGATATCGTCTTGAGTGGCTTAGGATTTGATGGCCTCCATTTCTTTGGCAACCCAGATGTTCGCCAAAGCGTTGTGTAGAACAAGTTACCAGGGCCAAGTCAGGCGCTTGTTAGCATATTGGAGAGGCGTCTCGAGAACTGAATGTCCGCGAGGTGGACTTGGTGGTTTGCTACAACAAGCAATCGGCCACGCATTGTTCATTTGCTGTCAGGCCCAGGTCCGATTTCCGCATTGATATTAGTCGTGGTATTGGAGCTCAATGGTCTACTCAAGTTTCGCTGAAGCGGACAAGATAGCTTCTTAGACATTTCAAAAGGTGTTGAAGGCCGCCTAGCCAGAGAGTACCGAGAGGAATCTCTTGCTTTTCCTTATCCGAAAAGATTAATGGAGCAATTGAGACCGAATGCACTTCCAGAAATAAGTTTATCTTCACGCCGATGGGTCGCGAGAGTCGTATCGTGGCAAGAACTCGAAGGGGCTTGGAGATCCTATCAACATGTCATCGCGGATCAGTTAACCAAACAATAATAATACGGCCTTCACTCTGACCTATTCGCCACGCCAACATCACTTCCACGTACACGCTGGACTACAGTCTTGCACTCAAATTCGAACCCAGGAAAATCGAGAACGTTGTACTTGTCTCCGACTATGATAGCAATTGAGTAAGCCTGTGGCTTTGTTGAGGCACGTCACCTGAATGAGAACGCCACGGATCCAAAACTCACAGTCTTCTCACAATGGTCAATCGCGAATCGTGACAGAGATACACCAAGGGCTCAAATCAGCGCAGCGGGGCCGCATCCAATGCTCGATATAGCTTGAAAAGCACTCCTCCGATCCTTCCCACCTCTCTTGATATTGATGGATCATTCCTACATCTGAGGCTGTAGGCAAGTCCGGCGAGCTCGACTTGAAATTTGAGATGGCATCCATCCGAGTCGTCCAACCATTCAAGTTGTTCAACCCGTCGACGGCGTGATTCACCCAGAAATATACTGACAGTATGACTGCAGGAACAATCAATATCAAACAGATGAACTTCCTTGAAGAAAGCCCAAGATCAAGACGCACCTCGACATACGACCTCTTTCCGAAAATTACGCCAGCCCTATGTAGTGCACTCCTGACTTGGACTCTCGACTCTTGAGGATCAAGGTCGTCAGTAAAAGCTGTCCAGTATGTTTTTGACAAGTCCTTGGAGTCACAGATAGTCGGCAGCATCGATCAAAGTATCTAGGTCTGTTCATGTATCGTTCACGGCTCTGCGGCAGCTGTCCGAGGAATTCTTCGCATCGAGATAGACCCTGCTTATTCTTTGGAAGACTTTGAGTGGAGATTCGGTCGAGGCTCTAAGGGCTTAACGTTTAATAAAGATGTCTCGTGCTTTGAAAGCTCAGTGAGGGTTCATCAAGTGAAGTGGACCGCTGACTAAGCAGCATTCAAGACGTCGACGAAGCAAATTGCGGCGAAATCTGCTCAAATCAATATGGTGTCAATCACAAGAGAGATCAAGAACGCTAATTCATGGAGTGTTCGTAGTTCAAATCCGTCGACCAACGATTCCACACGTCAGGCACAGCTGAAAGCATGCCAGTGAAATGCTCAAAGAAACGGTAAATGAAGACAAGTGGGATCCTCGCCGACCGTAATAAAATCGCAACCACGAGGTTGGCACATGCAACCGTGCTACTCGGAAGGTCTGATTTTATGACTAGCTAAGAAGAAGTCCTGGAGTCCCGAATATATGAAAATAAAGAGCGAAGCATAGCAGTTTGCAGCTACTTTCGCAGGGTCGGGCAAAACTGTATGCCCTTTCAGCCGCAGTGAGATAGGAATACGGTGAAAGAGAATCGACTACGCAAAATGATTCTCATCCGTCAAGAATTTGTGACTTTTCTCTTCTTGCTGAATATCGAAAGCAAATCCTTTGCTCGGCGTTTCTTGCCGCGGGGTGCGATGATTGATTCAGGGGCTCGTTGGTCGGAGACTTCGCTGATGGTGGCAAACGGAGGGTTAGATGCATATGTGATATCAGAGATGGGGAAGAAGGCGTGTAACTTGAGATCTTGAAGGACAAAGAGGATGCGGTTGTCAATCCTTTCATATTTGACGAACGGTGCCCTACGTTAGCATCAGCAATGGATGCAGAAGATATGTTTCTGGAGTTACACGTGAAAGCCGAATTGGGCGGCATCAGCATGGAGGCGGCAATCGGAGCAGAGTGGATAGGGACAGAGCGACCAGAGGCCAGGATGACCGGGCCAGGAACCATCGGGATGGAGTGGAAAGGCGAAGTAGTAGACAGTCAAGGGCTGATCATGGGAGATCGTGAAAGAAATCTGAACATTGAAGCCCGCCTGAGACACTGCAAATGGTCAGTATATGAAGTCGCAGAAGGTGAGACTGACGTAGGCGAAGCGGACCCACGTCGATCGCAAAATCACGGGCTAGTGACAGCGCAGATCCATGAAAGAAGTCAGCGATGTCTTTAGTGCGATCCGAGCTGACAAACGTGCGGAGATAGATTGTCTCTCCTGGAGAGATGTCGATCAACCATCTGCAGCAATTCAGTGCCCAAATCGAGATCATCGTAATTCTGACCTTGTGTATTCTCCGATCCTTGTTCCCACGATTGTGTCCCACTCTCCATCGCGCCATCGAGAAGCAGTGATGTAATATTTGTGTGGCTGTGCAATGGGGAAGTGATGGACAAGGGGAATTGGATGCCAGAAATTTCCGTCAATCCACCCAATTTCACCAACAGTCGGGGAATTTTCTGTTCTTTGCTCGATCTCACCCGATCCGCTCCACCAGTCCAACCAAGTCCACAGATCTCGACCGTTCGCTTCTGACTTCTCTTCATTCCACTTTGTCACTGATTTCCTCATTCGCTCGAACTCATTCGCATAGAAGTCAAATGGCCCGCTCCCTGCCGCATTCGAATCTGCGATGACTAAGAAAGCGTCCCCTCGCGATGAAATCCGACTCACCGTCTCCGTGTCTCAACTGCTCCTCTTTCAGCGCCTAATCTTTGGAATCTAAGATCACTCACCCTAACAAATGCTTCCCACATCCGCGACCCTGAATCCTCCCACCGACCATCCATTTTCCCCAATCCTCCCATGCACAACCGCTTGTCCTGAGCACTCAGCAGTATATCTCGATACTGCTCAACTCCGTCACCGGCTGCTTGTAGCGTATGTTCAAACACTCACCCCTCCTTTCCACGACCCTCCTTGTTCCCAAAGAAATCTGTATCCTGCCTGCTGGTCATCAATCCCTATGTACACGGTCCACAGACCATGACGCACCACAAATTCACACATCTTTGCTTGTTAGCTCTACATAGACGCCGAAAAAGCGATCCTCACAATCCGCGTATGCTCAAGAAGATAGTCGAGACCGGACAGAGTTTGGAGGTAATCGTATGCAATAATGGTGCCTTCGGCTACAGTGAGTTCTCGTCCTATAGCAAAATCATTCGACGTACCAGCCTCAATAACAATCATCTTCGTTCTTCGGCTAGCAATGGAGACACCGAGCATCCGGGCGAACGAAGCATGTCTACATCCAAGAACAACATTGTCAAAGACCAGAATCACGATATGAGTGCGTGACTCACAGTAAGTCCCGCCGTAACTCAATTTCACTGTCAAACGCATCTCGAGCTCCGTCTTCGCGTGCATCCATCGTTTGAAACTTCTTTACTATGACGGCTCTCTGGTGTCCCGCCCGATCAACCATTCGGGCTTTGCTAAACCGAATGGTATATCCTCTCTTTGGTCGACAACTGATTTCTTCTAGAAAAGTGATGTCTTCGGTTGGTATCCGACGAATCTGTCGAGGTGCATCAGGATCTAGCATCACATTGGGGTTCATGTACAGGCATACCTCATCTGGCTCATCTTGATTGGCAGGTAATGTAGAGTCCGCGCTCAGAGACATGACCTCCATGCGATTTAGGATTCTCGTCAACTTTGTATCGGCAGCTAACGAGAATTGAAACTGCACGCTGATCAGTACGATATCTGATGTCATCCAGGAATATATACGTACCATATACATCCGAAAAGCCTCGTTGAGTCGATCAAGACACTCCTTCGTTTCTTCTTGGACACTTGACGCCCTCATTGTTCGTTTCCAACCCGACTCATCGCCTAGTCGTTCGACCTTCTTCAACACCACCTCGAGTACTCTGCGACGGAGATTGATTAGCAACGATCAAGACAACGAAGGAGAAGGACTCACTTGCGATAGCGCTCCAGACGTTCAATTAAATCTTCAGAAAGTTCTTGGTCCTCATCTAGCCGTTTCAGCACTCCGATATCTTCTGCGGCTCGTCGTGCGATGTCTGCGCATTCTTCTTTGTTCTGCCGAACTCGCTATCAAGTTTCATAAGTCCTGAGTATAGCAGTCGTAGATGATAACGGACCTCCGCAGTTTCCAATATTGTAATCCCAATTCCCGCGACAGCCTTCAAAATTCCACCATGAGGTACAGCTTCACCAAGACTCTGCACAATCTTGAGGCTCCTGAGCAAGTTCGCGTTAACGTCCGCGGAGAGAGGCATCGTTGAGAGAGTGAGAAGAGGGATAGGGGAGGGGGTAAGGCTATGGAAATAGGAATGAGCTTTAAGAATAAAAATGGGTGGATGCATCGTAGTCGTACC
>KV428293.1:0-26997 GCA_001632355.1 Sistotremastrum suecicum HHB10207 ss-3
CTATACGACTCGACCTACTTCCATCTCTTGGCATCTTCGGATCCACGTTGTCTTTCTCTTTCAATAATGGTACCAAGCTCACTGCCTCCAATTTCCTCACCGGCTTCTTCTCCTTCCTCGGCAACGCCGCGCTCAAACGATTGAGAAATAAATCATCACTTTTGAAAAGCTCGGAAAGTGGATAGCCAATGCAATGCCGCAGCAGTCTCCTCAACTAATTCATGCAATGTTCAATGATTTGGCCCTTCAAGCTCACCTTCACTTGTGCCGCCAAGGAGTCGGGAGGTTTTTTTCTATCAGCTTACCGTCACGCTGCTTACGTCTTGATTCTTGAAGAATATTATACCAGGTTCTGGTCTTGACAAGCCAAGGTTTCCGGGCGCCAATTCAGCGGTTCCCGTAGTTTGCTTCAAAATGTGTGGCATCTAAGACACATCAGAATCAATTTGGACGGAGCAAAGTCACAGCGCCGGGGACCGTGCGAGACGAGGAGGAATGAATGACTTGGCGAATAAAGCAAAAATGGCCCGTCGGGTGTTCTGGAGATCGATTAAAGCATTTTTTCAAGCGAAAGGAAGCAAGGTAATAAATGTGAGAATGGCGTGATCAACTTCAACGACAGATGTGATGGTATTCATCCGCACAGCAGATGTTCAAAATCTAAGTACGAGTCTCGACTACATCAATTCCGCTTCTTAAACTATGCACAAGAACTTTTTTGGGGAAACTCTCAAGCAAACAAAGGGGTGAGTTGAGTTAAGTTGGGTTCCTTATTATAATCACGTATGATGCAGGAGAGTTGTAGAATACTATACACCCTCAACAGATCAAACCGACCTTGCTTCCGATGACTTGCTGAACCGAAACGGTGGCGTCGGCGAAACTCGTCGGGTAACCTGTCGTGAGAAATCAAAACGAAAATTGAATTTTGAATTTTTCTACTAAGGACTCAGGGGCAACCGTACCTAGCGCGGCTACAGAATGAAACTCCGAAAGCAAGCCCACAGCCGCGTTGGAGACGATTGCGGCTTTCCTGAGGGCGCGACTATCTTAATGGCGATCAAAAGGAAGAAGAAAAATGCACAACCTGAGCAAGTCCGACCCCGAGTTATAATCAGCCTGCCCAATGAGCTGATCCTGGAAATTTTGCGATGGTATGCTGCTATCCTACGCTCGGACTTTATCAGATCACAAAACTGGAATGGTTTCCCTCCTCGTCTTTGCTATAAGGTTCTTCGGGTGTGAGTAGCATTGTGCGACTATGCAAGCAATACGATCTTTACATGTATCTTGATGATGCAGCTCCCATGCATGGCGTGATCTCGCCTCGTCCGTACCTCAGCTGTGGGAAAACATAAACCTGAGCTGGGCACGGACCACCATCGACGACTTCCTCTCACGATGCCGACAAACTCCTCGTTCAATCAACTGTGTACCGGAGGATGAAGATGCTTTTAGCAGAGAAGCCTGTGGGACAATGCTCGCGCAACACTTGCCGACGCTAGTCCACCTGTGCTTACTTATTCCTATAAGCTATCCCCCGTCGGCACGTGAATTCGGAGAAACCTATGTCAATGGTCTCGCGCCATTGCTTGAATCAGTCGAACTTGTTTTTGTCAGCCGGTTCCCTCCACACCTCGACTTGCATTTTCCTCATCTCTTTATGAACGACACACCTCGCCTTGAGTCGATCATGCTGGATCGGATATGGCCGTGGTCACTCAACTTTCGGCCACGTCCAAATCTGACGAATTTGAGAACATTGAACGTCCGGCTTTGGGGTCAACTCGTTATGGAGTCATTCATTGCATTGTTATCCCCCTCATCACCCTCGCGACTTGGAGAGATATCTATCACCTCCAATGGAGTCGCGTATCCACCGACTCCAAATCCCTCAGACACGCAGATACTGACCCTTCCCTATCTTCGTCGATTATCTCTATCTGGATGGCACGGCGCAGATTTTGAGAGATTCCTGGGGAAATTGATATTCCCAAGTCTCGAGACCGTCGCGTTGGGATTCCGGAACAGGATTGATCCCGATGAAAACCTATATCTCGATCAATTACCTCCACAAATCCAATATCTCCACGATAGTTGCCATTCAATAGATTTCCGCATCAGCAAGACCATCACTCTAAAGGCTTTTGAAGAGGAGTGCTTGGACGACCACGATGACACGGATAACCCTCTCACACCAATAGTCTCATACACCTCAAATGCAGCGCTCAACAGGGATACGATCAAAAATTTCACACAATCCTTTCCATTGACCTCCATCAAGTCTCTATCCATTTCCTGCAGTTGGAAAGGAGAGATCGCAGACCCATCAGTCGCTGACCTTCTCGGCGCGTGCTCGTCTTTAATTTTCTTGCGTGTAAGCGGACCTGCGGTTGAGGTCTGGTGGAGGGTCAGAACGTCCATGAGCACACCATGTCCGTTGGAGACGCTTGTGCTCCAACCTTCCTCCGAGTGGGAATATAAATTCGGAGCCGAAATTTCGTCTGAAGTTCAAGGTGGTCGCCCACCGTTTTCCCATCTCCGGGGATTATATTTCAACAGAACTTGTATTGCGAGCGCTCCCGGATATGAACGCAGAGAGTCGCTTAGTAGTGACGATGGAGAGACAAGTTTTCCTGTCCGCATGTGAAAGCGTTCGAGTATGGATCATAAATACACAAAATATTACAGAAAGCAATCGATAGCAACCGGAAAACAATGTGGGATATTAATATTATGCAATCTCGGAAATGGGGTTCATGGCCCTGGTCCGCTGCTCGTTCTTAGATACCTCTTTCAACTTCTCATGAACAGGTGGTCCCATCCAGTACGCACGTATTTCATCCCAAAATTTCTTAAGAAATGTGATAGGGCCGCGAGTTTGGCGCCTTGGTACCAGAAGAGTGTGAGGTTCATGAGGGGAGGCGTGGATATCGGCCCTCGCATTTGCAGCAGCTCTCCGGGCCTGTATTGAACGTGCTATGCGTGCTCGGCGATATGTATGACGGTGCCCGCGGAGTCCAGAATTAAACACCCCGCCGCCGCCGGAGGAGGCGGATGCTGCGGCGATCACTACTACAGACATGATGTGTGCTGAAAGAGAAAGACGTTCGCTTTGGTAGGCTTTAAAATCGTTTGAGATGGTTGGTCTGTACCTAGAATAAACTGGATGCTCCTAAACCCTGAATTTGTGATGACTCAATTGCTCTACGCACCGTTTGAGGTTTGATATATGATCGGATTAGCCTATTTGGTCACTGTAGAGATCCGTAGAGGGATCAGCGATCATGGCTATGGGGGTGTCGATCGTAGGGAACAACGTTGCATCGGCGCCGGCGCTCTTTTTTGAGCTGGCTCGGACTCATGCCTGGATGTGTACAGCCTCGTCATTTACCTAATTAGGCGAGCTTACCGAGTTGCGGCAACCTCGACCTGGGAAGTGTTACCATCTTAGAAATGAGCTTTGAATCAGCAATGAAGTACAGTAATGCGACAAGCAACATTGCGCCTCGTAATCCGGAGCTTACAACAAGTCTACAAAAATTTATACCGGACGAAAAACAGCCCTATCATCTTTAACAACATCTACCAAGTGCTGTGTCTTATGACTACTCCTTCTTTTCGTTCACAAGTGCAACGAACTCCTCAACACCTTCCTTTAGATCACCCGCAAATACATCCAAGAAAGACGTATCATCCGAAACCGTCTTGGGACCAGTGATAACTCCCCTCGGCAACGAGAGAGCAGGAGTTTTCTCAGCGACGCGCATATCCAGACCTCCTGCGGTCACGATCTTAAGTTGAGCCGCAGCTTTGCCCCCTCCTCTTCCGCCGTATGAAATGATCAACGCGGGCTTCCCAACCCATTCTTTGAATAGGTGGTCGAGAGCGTTTTTGAGCGATGCGGGGTATCCCCAGTTATATTGAGGAGTGAGGAAGATGAATCCGTCGAAGGAGGAGACGAGGGTACTCCATTTGCTGACTTCAGGCTGAGGATAGTTGGGAGGAGTGATGGCCTGCGGGACGATGTCTTCGGTGAAGGGGGGTAAGGCCAATTCGGCGAGCGAAATGGTTTCGAGCGATATATCGTGTGATGCGAGGACGGAAGGTAGTGGAGAGGGGGTAGACGTAGATGTCAAGTAAGTCGCGATCTGGGCGCCGGAAGAGTGGGCGCGAATAGATCCGACGATGAGGGCGACTTTGGTCATTTTCTATGTCGATGAAGACGTAGATTTGGAAAGTGATTGAAGATGAGGGGAGGTGGTACGAGGTACAAGCAGAGGCTTGCAGTAGAGACGAGGTCAACAAGAAAGCTGCAATATAAGCGTCTGAGCTGTCGATGAGAAAGCTATATAGACGACGGGATCAGAATCAGCTTCTTTCGATTAACGAAGAACAGGTACATACCGATGGTAATTCAAATCCAAACGCGATTGGGAGCGATTGCAGAGATAGACGACTGTCTGATGAAACTCGACTGAAGCAGGATCCTTATATAGCGATAAGCAAATCGTTCCGCAATTCCGCAGCTCGACGACGCAATGCCTGGTGAAAGGTGTTGGCAATGTGGGCGCAGTCAATCCTGGTTTGCCGTCAAGCCAACGTAGACCAACAAGCCGCCGCAGAAAGCAAGATTAATTGGAAAGCGTTTGTCGATCAGATAGGACCGAGGACCCAAGATACAGTCGTGATGCGATATATCGCCAGCTTGATTGATGAACGATCTTCTCGAGCTTCTCAACGTCTTCGGTAGATAAGCAACAGCGGCCAGCTTAATGAGTTGCCTATTAGATCGCAGAGGTTCAAATCAGGGAGGGAGTAGCTGGAAAGAGTCGAAGCGTCGAACGTTATCAAGTCGTTATCGTCGGCCATAATCGGCGTTTCTCGGCTTCGCATCTTTATTTGGTCCTTTGTTATGCTGCGGATTCTTCGGAACATTCGGAATTTCACTGTCCCGGTTACAACCTGTTACAACCACGTTACGACTGCTGCGTTTTTGGCCTCGTGAGAACTGCGTCTTCAACCTCGTTGATCCAGCTCACACTGAAGGTTTCAGAAGGGACATATGCCTCCGGACTGTGGAGTTTTTCTGATGCTGTCACACTATAGGATGCGCAATCAATTTTGGAGCGTTCCTGATCGATGAAGCCTTCCCATTCATTATTCAACTCTGCCTCATTACCTTACAAAGCTACAAGCGACGCTACAACATTGAATAGTTCTACTATGTCTTATCGTTCCCATTTTCTTCTCTTTTTCTGATATCCGCTTGCAGGCTGAAGCTCTACGACTTCAATGGCACTTCATCGTCAACTCCGAATCGTTATCCGACACATCTTCGCCATCATATGAAGATGACGATGAAGGGTATCTGTAGCCTTCTATTTTATCAAGCCAATCAATAACACTTCTACTGGAAGCCGGCTTCGAAGTATGATCCACACGACGGCAGGATGCGTGCTCCACTGATACAGTGGCCATGGCTTGGGTCTCCTTGGATATATATGATTTATTCTTGACATTTCGAGAGCGTGCTGCTTTTCCTTTACCCCGATCAAGGCGATTGGAACTCGAGTCAGGAGTGTTTTCGACGATGGGTGAATGGTAACTCTCTATGGAATCCAGAACGATCCGGCGTCAGATTCCTCGAACTCTGGGGAGTATATTCTTACCTTCACCGTCACTTCCATCATCGACGCTAAGATAACGTCTGGTCACAATATTTTCCCTACTTTCGTCTCCCGCATCGTTCGCTAAATTCGGTCCTGCTCTGGCTGAGGTATTAGATCCCAAGGCACGGGCTATGACATTGATCTCCGACGCTTCTATAGCTTCTTCAGTCATCACATAAGCTCCAATCTCATCACTCGCTTCACTCTCGGATTCGAAGTTGTCAGGACCGTCAGTTTGAATTTGATCTCCCGCATCGACCAAATCGCCCGGAGATTGAATATTCGACCGACGGTCCTTCTCGGTACCCATATTCTCGACTTCCACATCACTGTTCTCGCAAAAGTCAAACGAGTACCGCGCTCTCATTTCCATCCTATATCTGATCAGCTGCCCTTCAGGAGACTCCTCGATTGTCTTAAGTCGACTTTTAGTGAGGAACAGATGTTCTTGTCCCTTTCTCATCGCGAGATCAACGATTTTCTCAAGAGAAAGTGCATCGCCGAAAGGGTTATGGTCTCGAGACGATCTCCAAAGACGATGAATAGCATTCCACCATGGGAATTTCTTCTTGATTTTCTCTGTCAATGAAAATGGATCTCAGAACATATGTGGTGGAATCAAAATCGGGAGTCGACGTACCAATTCGATGGGCTATTTCTGAATTCTCGGGAATATCTTTTCGTTTGATGCGAGCGCAGATTTCCCCTAGTTCAATACAGTTACCTTTATAGTGGTCTTTCAAGCTTCAGGAACACAGAAGCTTAGTCCATCGGAGACATGAATAGATTGAAGAATGACTCACCGAAGGAATCTGCTGCGAACAGCTTTGATGAAATTCCTTGGATTTCTCCTATAATCCTTCCCATGTTTCCGTCCTGCGCACCCTTCAAAACCAAACAAGTCTTCAACGATGATCTTAATACACTCCGTCTGAGTCTGCGGACCGTCTTCTTCCAGATCTACGAACATCCCTCCGTATGTTATAATATTGAAGATATTCTTGTTCGTTTTCATGTGATATATAAGACGCCAAGTCCAGAGCGGGTTGAATCTCCACAAGATAGGTGGACGTTGTGGGCATCTGGGAGAGGTCTTCGTGTACGCCTTCTCGGACTGGGAGTTTGAGTCGGAGGACGACGGGCTCGAGAATTCATCGGAAGATCGGGCGAGTATATCTGCGGAAATAGTGAGATGATTGAATCTATACCCTCGAGAGCCATAGAATACTAACCGGAAGCCTTTTGCATTCCTCCATTCGAGTCAATACTGGGGTCCGCCCGTTTTGGAATTTCAGTGACTGATAGCATCAGTTCTGGTCGATTTCGGAATTTTGATAGTTGTTAGAGCTTTGAGAAGGGCTGATTTTGAGGTTGAATTGCACGGATTTTTTATTCGATATGTGGGCTAGGACTTCCCGAAGATGATGGGCAGAGAGTCGAGTTGTCGGAGTTTCAAGCTCAGGGTGATCTTGGTAGACGCGCGTGCTGACTAATATTTTTCAACACACCCGTCCACGTCGTCGACCATTATAATTTCCTTCTTCAGCGCCTCGCTTTGGAAGTTGAGCGGCGACGCCGGATTATCTCTTTGAATATTCTTTTTCATGTCCAGAATATCTGGATATCATCGTTACGACCACTCGGAGCTAGATATCGGTTTCTCGTCATCTCGACTCATCCGTGGCACGACTCGGACAAAGTCAAAATGCTATCAAGCTTGCAAATGCGTCTCCTGGTCTAAAGTCTCGCTATAGGTTAACATTACACTCCACATAGTCGGCAGCATAAACTCATACAAATACATCAGATACAGCGCATCATCAAATCGACATCAGATACATCCACACCAACACCATCCGGCTCAACCTCGTTACTACCGCCACTTTGATAAATCTCTTCACGATTGATTTCCACTGCACTGTCACCTACTAGGTCTGTTCCCTCCAAATCCAGAGTGACATCATCAAGACGCCCCTGGGCTCGTGCCTCCTCCTGGGCGATCAAATGTTCGAGCCATGCCTTTACGTCCAACCTCTGGGCCGGGTCCATTTCCTCTATCATCCGGATTATGTTCTGGACCGCAGGTCTCGGTGCTATTGCGTCCTGTTGAGACGGTTCCTGAACTTCGCCGACATTCGCATCGTGGCTGCTCGTGGCGACGATAGTCCTGGTGCGATCAACCTCTGGCGATTCCGGGAGATGCGAGGGCCGCGAATGATTATCCACCGGTGGCTCGGAATCAGGAACTACAGACATTGGGAATTCCGGAGAAGGATGTCTGCCACCGCCGATTGCGTCTCGTTCCGAAGAACGTTCCACTGTGACGCCCTCTTCTTCGTTTATTGGGTTAACTGCAGGAGGTCGAGAGTCAGCTAAGGGACAATGAAGATGTCATAGTCTGCATATGAGAAACTTGACCTTCAATCTCCATCTCCTCGCTGTCCGTCCCCTCATCGTCCAAGTCCCAGTCGAAATCTTCCTCTGACTCGGATTCGAGTTCCCGAGCCGCAACTTTTGATCTGAGTCGAGATAAGATTTGCTCATTCTGTCGATGAGCTTCGGTCTCTCCCAAGGTCTCCGTATCAGAATCCAAAACGTCCGGTGTTTCTGCTTCGATTTCGACATCCTGTCCTGTGAGATCGCTTTCTCCTCCATCGGAGTTTATCATAGCCTCGTCCTCGTCTTCGTCTTCCGTTGTGTTATCTTCGCCCTCCGATTCGTTCTTTTGATCTTCCTCTTCATCGATCACGTCTTCCATACATTCGTCTTCATCCTCACCCCCGTAATCCCAGTCTTCTTCGCTCTCATGATCACTGTCCTCGTAATAAGCTTTCTCGATCCGTGGTCGCATCTCCTTTCTAGTTCTTATATCCAGCTTCAACGGTAAGGTTCTCTTGACCATGTCCCACATCTCCCCGCTCATGAGAATGTGACTCTGACCTTTCTTTTCGGCCAGCTGCTTGATCTCCTCGAACGGAAGCCTATCTCCGAAAGGATTATATCCCTTACAAGATCGCCAAAGACGATGGAAAGCGTTCCACCACGGCCATTTCTCCTTGATTATTTCTGCCATCCTCGCGTCAGCCGAGTACTTGGCGAAGAGGTTTCAAGAACAACCATACGAATTCGTTGAGCAACCTGCGACCCTTCCGGAATGTCTACTCTTCGTATTCGTGCACATATCTCCCCTAATTCAATACATCGGCTCTTATATTCTTCCTTCAATCTCGAATCGACAATTCATCAACCTGAAAAGAACGTTTGCATTTCTCGGTACACTTACGTGGTGAATCTCCGTCGAATGATTTCAATATATCTATTGGGATTCTCTCTGAACAGGGGGCCATGAATCGGATGGATACCAAAGATGTCATTGGCCATAGGCGTAAAGCAATCCCTTTGATCCTGTGGACCGCCAAGACTCAATTTCTTGAACATTTTCCCAAAAGTAACGATCTTGTAGGTGTTTCGATCGATGTTTAGGTAGTGAATGAGCCGCCACGTCCACAGGGGATGTTGAGTCCATCTAACCAGTGGAGGATATGTCGCTGCGTGGGTTCTACGTGAGTAAGAACGACTTGACGTTGAAGAGATGGACGACGAGGAGGAAGAATCGCTGTCCATGGAGTAGGCTCTCTGAAAAGTGTTTCACGCTTCTTTGACATCTAAATTAGTTTTTAGCTTTCCACTCTCGAGATGTCGTACCAGATGGGTATCTATAGGTACGATTTTGCTTGGATCATGAAATGTGGACTCTCTTGCGTTCGGACTCGAGGATCAAATCAGCAATCTTCGAATCGAAGGGGATGAAAGTTGAGAAAAGTTGTCAGATACCCTATTTTTGGTGTAGAGCCTGCCGAAGGAAATGGTCGTTCCCCCGTAGCTTGTCAGTGACGAAAGAATTATTACGAATGAGAGATTCGAATGGACACTAACACGAGGTGAATCGGAGTTTCAACGGACTGCATCGCATGAGAAGACTGACTCAAGATGGATAGACGCCAAGGCATCGATGCAAATGAACGCCAATCAAAGCAGATCCCTCGAGAACCAAGACCTATTTATTATTGAAGAAGACGGAGGCAAGGTTGGATTTGTTGTCATGGGCCTAAAAAGGGCGCTCTCTTCAGGATTCGCTGATCCACAAAATACGCAGGTACACCCACCCCTGCCCCTATTATCATAGATTAAATATTGATATGTACGTTGCGACGAAAATTCATTGTGAATGTCCGCTGCGGGTCCTGCTCATGTAACTTTCACAAACCAACAATTGTTTTCCGCGAATTACAGTACCGCGAGCGAATTTGAAGAGACATAAGCGCTCATGCTGACTAATGCGCTCCCTCCTCCGACTCCGTCGTACACCTCGTCATCATCGCCTCGGACATCGATCTCAAAGTCTTTCCGCAACCAATTTCCTCTCTCGAGCCATGTCTTCACCGTCGCCATCATCTCATCCAGACCCATCGTCGAGCGCATCAGG
This sequence comes from Sistotremastrum suecicum HHB10207 ss-3, assembly GCA_001632355.1. Lineage (NCBI taxonomy): Eukaryota > Fungi > Basidiomycota > Agaricomycetes > Sistotremastrales > Sistotremastraceae > Sistotremastrum > Sistotremastrum suecicum. Next base: position 10,159 of record KV428293.1, read on the forward strand.
TAGCACGCCTCCTCCAACTGCAGCTGCTACAACGAATCAGGATGGGAAAATCAGCACATTGCCCGACGAAACGTTGGACTTCGCAGCTAAAGTGTTCGACCTTGCACGAAAGGGAGATAAGGATACATTGGAGACATACCTCAACGCCGGTCTTCCTCCAAACCTCACCAACTCAAGCGGTACCCAGTTTTAATCCAGTCGCAATGATGAGCACGAAACTGACCCTGAATCGCAGGGAATACATTGCTTATGCTCGCAGCGTACAGTGGTCACGCACCTTTAGTTCGTCTCTTACACTCTAAAGGAGCAGACGTCGACCGATTGAATGATCGTGGTCAAAGTCCTCTCGCAGGCGCTATATTCAAAGGCGAAGATGAAGTCGTCAAGACTCTCGTCGAACTCGGTGCTGACCCTACGAAGGGAGAACCGAACGCTCGTGATGCTGTGAAAGTATTTGGAGCGAAGCAGTATGAGGAGTTGTTGGGAGTGAGCCCATCTTCGGCGAACGAAGAGAAGAAGTCTGAGTGAAGAGAATTCATCCAATTCTGTGCAAAGATGGTGGCGGCCACTTCCCAATCGTTCCTATCTCCTCGATTCGTGCACTCCCTCATCGATTCCTCATACCCAGCCCGAATCATTCATATCGTTGTCGTTCATCCTTCACACCTCCGACTTTTCACGCCCCATACCAGTCAACGCCTCACACCTCATCTCCGAGACATTGGTGCTATTTCAAGGTCAATAATCCTCCCTTACGCCGCCCTTACACTCCACATAAAACCGTGGTCCGTCATCGTGTCTTTCAACGAGGTTTGAGTCTTTTCGATTCCCTGAACATAACCCGACGTCCGGTCATCTTCGTCGTTAGAGACCAAGCCCATTCAGGAGGGATCGTCGCGAGCCGTAATGCACATCAAGCTCATCAACGTGTCCACCTGCGCCAGTCGTAAACTACCACCTCCCTCACCCTATCCATAGTCTCTATTCGACTACACAGATTAAGCATCCTGGTCATCGCACAACGCAGGGGATACTGCTTTGCTCTCTCGAGCATCAGCTCTTATCATCTCCGTGCTCATCATCATATGACGACGCCGTCCTTTCTTCATCCTCGCCCGACGATCCGACGATCGAGGAACGTAGAAATTGCAGTTGAGTATGCCAATGCCACCACAGCCGTGATACGAGCATCGCATGCACTGCATGACGTCACACTTTACTCGACATCACCTACTGTTCCTCATCATCCCCCGCCACGCAATCTACCGGTGATGCCTTCTGTGCGATTCGACGAACCGCGTAACCCAAGTCGAATATTCTCCGGACATCAATTCCAATCCATACCCGTCGACTCAGCTTGTAGTGCAGTGCCTTGCGCTCCTTCGACGTCGTCATCTTCGATTGAGCTCGAGTTTCGGTGATGGCGTTGATCACTTTCGACATAGCGAGAAACGTAGGGATCCGACTCTACGATCCCACCCCCTCCTATTCTCGTTATATCACGAGATAGGATCTCTTGAAAATAATGGAGGCGTGCAAATCTAGGGCCGTCACGTCATTCGGGCGTGCTCGTTGAACATGCGCCCATGGAGTCGACTCGTTCGTGCCATGTATCGGCCACCGAATTGAATGCAATTTCAGCACGATGTCATCTTGACCTGTTCGTATTCCAACCATCGGCAACGTTCGGTCATTCGATCAACGTCGATCGTCCCCGATCTTTACCGATCTCACTCTATCGTCGTACTTGTTCCTACTCCTCCGGATACACAGGCTCCATCGCTTCCATTACATAGATTTATTTATTATGCACTATATTACCATAGATCCACAGTTTGCATGTACAACAAGCTACAATAGCGATAGTACAGACAGCACATGTACATCGCACTGGCGTTCTTTTATACACCCAAAATGGTATGAACAACAAGGCTGAGATCGGGGCTGAACGAGAAAAGAAAGGGTCAAAGGGAGATAATAAGATCGAGATTGCGATCAGGTGACAGATAGATAGATGAGATCAGAACAGATCAGAACGAGTGTAAAACGGAGAACAAAAAGATTAGATCAGAATAAAGTCATGGAGAATCCAAGAATGGAAGGTAAATCCGGAGAAATATCAGTCTAGGAGTATAAAAGCCATAGCCTAAGCCCGGCCTCATGCATATGCATCAGAGCCCGTTCGATGACCTATCCCTCGATCGGAATCAAGTAGCTCGCCAAACACCAGCCCACATGTCCCGTCTTCTCATCCCTCGCAAGCAACAAACAATCTTCATCCTCTCCGCCGTTCCCACCTTGCGCAGGCCTAAGTCCCTCAATCCTCAACCCCAGCGACTCGATCACAACCTCCAGCGGAACATCCTCTTCATCCGTATGCGTAGGCGATCTCGCAAGTTGACTCGGCGAGCCAAGTTCGCGTATTATCGAGATATGCATCCCTGGAAGAAGTTGGAGGAATGGAAGGTCGAGGTATGTCGCTTCGGATTCTAGAGCTATTGGAGAGGGAGGAGCGGCGCGGAATGGATTGGTCGAGAGGGAGGAGAGGGATGGCTGTGTGGATGGGAATGAAGTGGGTGAGACGACGATGCAGTTGTAGAGAGCTGGCATCGACATATTGGGGTCGTTGTCCCGGGGGGCGGTCGGGGGCGGTTTACCATTCGTGGAGGCGGATGGGTTGAAATTCGGATTGCCGTATGAAGTTGCGGTGGGTGTAATTCCGTACGACCCTCCTGACGCTGATAAAGTGGTCGTACTCGACGCAGCTGACATCGACGAATTCGGATTGAAAGCTACCGCTGCACGACTTGGGGGACGGGGAGATACTCCTAGTGAAGGCGTTTTGGAAATGGGTGTGGGAGGTGCGGGTAAAGCTGCCGTAGGCGGTGGATTCGGATTCGGACCAGGGTTCGTATTCCTCCTCGCTCTGGGATGAGGATTTGGGTGGAGTTGAACATGAAGCTGCGGATGCTGCTGCTGTGCTGGAGGCGTCGGCGAAGGAATAAGAATCCGAGGCGTCCCACTCCGACTTTCCCTCCCCAAACCTTCTCGCGAGGGAGAAGAACGATCACTAGTCTGACCTCGCGAAAGACTAGTGCTCCTTCGTAAACCCGAAAGACTCCTTCCTAATCCATTCCTCCCTCCTGACGAGGAAGATGAAGAAAGTACGTCCTCTGCTTCTCGGATTTCGGATATACGAGTCGGACTAACGCTCGCGGCGGGATAGGTCGCCTGCCTAGCAGATCGGCTTTCTCGTAATTCTTTTAGAAGGCTGGAATCATGAGAGTCGCGGTTCGACGAAGACTTAGAGTCTTTCGAGTCGCGATTGGACGAGAAGGAAGCTTGCGATCTGGGTGATCTCGGGAACTGCGCATTCGCATTCGTCGAGGAATTGGGAGCAGGCGATCGACCTCTCCGAGGACGCTGAGGTTGAGGTTGAGAAGGAGGTTGGGGGAATTGTTGAGCGTATATCTCCCGCTCGACCCTTTCCTGTTCATCAATAACCGCAAAGAATCGTTCCTCTTCCATCCCTCCATCCATGCCGTTCTCACGCTCACGAGCAAGCCACTGTCCATGTAGATCGGGGGCAGAAGGCGCATGGACCATCGTTGGACTTTGCATTGCACCCATCGGGAGCGGGAGAGATGCGTGTGCGCGCATTGACGAAGGTGATTTCGGATTTGTGGGAGTTGGGATTTGAGAATGGTATGGGTATGGATCTTCGGGTATCGATGCGTATCCGTGTTGATGTTGATGATGGGAAGGATGAGGATGCGGGTGAGGGATGTACATCGCAGTTCCCAGCCCCGTCACCCCTCCTCCGATACCCGCGGCAACGCCAAGTCCAGGACCGAGTCCGACATCAATCCCCATAGCACGTAACGCCTCCCTCTCGCGTTCCCGTTCCCTATCTCTCGTCAAACTCCCACTTCTCCCACTCTTCCCACTATTACTCGATTTCCCACTCGTACTCCTCACACTCATCCTCCTGCCTCCCTCCTTCTCTTTCCCCCCACTTCCTCCAGATCCAGAACTGAATATCGACGCCGTCCCCGCAGTCGACGTAGCATTGATCCCAGCAACTTGTTCAAGAGAACTAAGCATGCCCAACGCATACCTCTCCACTTCCTCGAATCGTTCCCACCACACGCGAACTGTCTCCTCTGCACAATTCGCCCGAATATCAGCGGACGAATGAGACATTCTCTTCGAATCTCCTTCTCCGTTTCCAGCTGAGGTATCGTCAGCGACGACACCGTCGAATGAAGGCGGCAAAGGCGCCGTTCCTCCGACGCCCAGCGCAAGCCATAGTTCTCCCCACCTCCCTCTCACATCCTTGAAGAACTCCGCTTGAACCCTCCTCCATTCTCCAAGAATAGCTCCCATACCTCTCTCAAGCAACGCCACATACTCCGGTAGCTCCCCTCCAAGCGCACCATTCAACGCTACATAATTCTGAGACGCCGCAAGGAGTGTAGCTGGCGGTCTTGATTTAGCTGAGGATGAGAGAGGGAAGTGGAGTAGTGTTTGATGTGATGCGTGGAGTGTTGATAGGTGGGTTAGGAGGAGGAGGGGAGAGCGAGTTGAGAGGAGGAGGGAGGAGAGGTGTGGGAGTATTGATGAACGGAGAGTATTTTCGAGATTGGAGAGTGCAGCGGATATATGTATCGTGATGATATCTCGGAAAGCAGTGAGTGCTTCCGATGGAGGAGTAGAGGCGAGATAGATGACATTCGAGAACGCCTGAGTCCACCGTGCTGGCGCATCGACGAGTGCAGTGCGCAAAGTCACGCTGACGAACTCCAGAGATAGTCGAGCGAACGTATCGATGAATAAAGTCGTCTGCTTGATCCTCCTCGCAAGACCCACGATCCGATGTTCCTCAGGCGTCTTCGCAAACGAAAGCGTAAGACCTAACGTCTCCGCTTTGATCAACGCCGGTAAGGTCGAGAGCAAACCCAACCCCGCTCCAAGCGCAGTAACACTTGCCGAATTCGCAAGTTTCGGAAGTTTGATGCTCTTCATCCGTCCTTTGTCTTTCTTATCGTCTCCCGAAGGCGAAGCGTTAGAGATATCCCCATCGCTCCCCATCCTCCCCTCAAGAATAGCTCTGACAACTTCAACCCTCCTCCGCCCTTCATTAACCCTCCTGGCACACCCCTCCATCATCCCCCTCGCTTCTCTCAATAACTCCAAATCTGGATGATCAGGATTCAAAGATTCGGTAGCGGCTATAATAGCTGAGAGAAGGAGGGGATATTTGAGAAGACGTTGGATGGGCTTTATGAGGAGTGCGGGGAGGTCCCAGGCGTTCGTTAGTGGTGACGCGAGGGTTTTCGATTGGGTGAGGTAGTTTTGGATGGAGGGTGTTGGGGAGGTTGTGAGGGATGTGTATTGGGCTAATGCAGCGGGGTGTCGGGATATGTAAAGATTGAACGGGGGCTCGAGGACGGGAATCTAGTCATACATTATTATTAATATTTAGTTGAAAATATTCGGGACTTACGACGTCGAGAAAAAGTTGACCTATAGATCCTTCATCTCCCGTTCCGCCTGGGAGAACAGACCCTAGCGTCTCTTCGATTTTCTCAGAGAAGACTTCTGCGAACATAGCTAGTTGGGTGATATTCCCAAATATAGTGCGCACGTCAGAGGGTGTGAATGGGGCAGATGAGGAGGGTGTTAAGGACGTTCGGGATTGATTGCCGGCGATGTTCGCTGTAGGGAGGGTTTGGGATGCGGAAAGAGGGAGAGGAGCGGAGAGGGATGAAGCGGTGGATAGTGTTCGTGTCGAGGTAGATGATGATGATGGAGGTGTCGGAAGAGCTTGAAAAGGAGGTGGATGGCCTACGCATTCCAGTCAGATCTTCTCAAGAGCTGAGATAATGAACACCGTACCGAGTGCTAAAGGGAGAAATATATCTCTTATAATAGCCAAATCGGAAGCATACGCTCGTTCAGAGGATAATAATTCCATAAGCGCATGCGTGCGTTTCGTCGGCTGCGCCTGAGGTAGCAATGGAGCGACATGCTTCGATGCCGACGTCGAAGTTGGTGATGGAGACGGTGGAAGCTGTGGAGAAGGTGGCAAAGAAGGTGAAGGCGATCTCGAAGTCGGCGGAGTCGTCGAATAAGCATCATATATCGACGTGAAATTCGACGGTGAAAGCGGTGGCTCCATCACTCCATTTCCATTACTAGCACTGGTAGCAGTACTAATAGACCTCGCCATGGGCCTCAAAGGAGATCTCATTGGTAAAGTAGGCGGCACGACACTGCCGAATGATGAAGTCGTATTCGTCGTCGCAGTTGAAATTCTAGATGCGGATGATGAGCGTCGATGTTTTTGATATTCTTTAGCAGGAGGTGTCGGTGGACGGATGGGCTGGGATGTTGATGTTGATGTCGTTGGACTTAAGGGAGGCGGAGGAGAAGAAGGGAGCAAGAAATCAGGAGGAGGGGTCATCAACGCGATGCCCATCCGCCGGTTAGGAGTCGTACGTCCCGACATTGATGAGCTCATCCCGTCGTTGCCGTCGTCGCGCTCGTCAACGTCGTCTTCGTCGTTCAGTCAAAGGAGCCAAGTACTGTCGACGCTAGCTGGTGGCCCTGTCACGGCGAGCTCAGCCAGGCCCGTCGGAAGAATCTCGCCACGCCGGTCACACGAGCCTATCACGATTTCACATTATTTTTGCCCTATTTTTCCTCCAATTACAAAGCGGATAGCCGGGATCCCGGAACGTGCCCGGAACGGCTAAAACGGGTACCCCTGAAATTCATCGGCTTCTTGCATCCGAGTCATCCACCATTTCACCGTCATCTCGATTTCCTTGATTATTTCTTTTTATGCTGTACTGGACCAGTTGAAGACATGAGGCGACTTGCTTGACTCACCCCACGTCGATCCACGACGCTTGTGTCAGGCACGCTCATGATCACCCTCAACGTGCTACATCGGCATGCTATTCCATGCGGAAAACTCTCGTACACGCTACTACCCCAGAAAAAGGCACACCAATTTCCCCGTCTCCAGTCTCGGTGCTATATTCTCACGACTCTATTTTCTCGAGGCTCAGGTTCAGGAGCTGGTTCAGGTCGTTCTTCAGATCAACACCAGATCTCTGGTGACTTCTCAGAACTGCATTCGCTTGTCCATCTTATTCTTTCTCGACGACCGGCCTTTGCACACATCGCGTCTGATATTTATACAGTCCCATGCTCTGTCCCGTACACTGTATTTCGCTTTCGGATCTCATAGCTCATTCGGTCATCGTCCGCCCTCAAATTTAAATTTTACGCAGTTTCTCCGTGTCGAGGCCTGGAATATAAACTTTTAATTTTAACGCTCATCCGCGTACCTAAATCCTTCCATTCAATCTTCCATTACGCAGTTTATTCTTCCAAAGTCTTCTCATGTGTTCGACGGCCCTGGCGGTTCCTGCTTCATCCCTGCTCGTCACGTTTCGTCATTCAGATCGATCAGGTCCTGAATCTTGGTCCGAGTCTACCCTACGTGATACCCACTGATAATATATTGACTATTTACATTAGCAAATTGCAAGCTGCCAAACGTGTGCTGAGTCCCCGTCAAAACAGAGCAATGTCAGTGTGCAATTTGTGTACCAAGCCCCCTCCCTTTGGAAGCGTTGTAAAAGGCTATGATAATAGAACCCGGACGTGGGGAGACGATCGGATCTAGTAAAGCATACCTATGATAATAGAACTATGTCCCTAGGCAGCAATCGGTTTCTCCATCTCTATGATCAACGATGTCTTCTTCGTACCATCGATCTCCGCCATCAATGCATGGATTCCAACCCGATTTGCGAACAGTTCCCCTTTAATTTACAGGTACCTCCCACCTCCATTGCAGCCGATCTTGATTGACATCAGCGACCTTGGCTTTTAGAACGGAGGCAATGTCGGCGAGTATTTCTTTGAGCGTTTCTCCAACTCCAATAGTTATCGGCGGATAGACGGGTGCGGCGACGTTCATGTATCAGTGTGCGGTGATCGTCGTGTTTGTTTTTGAAAACTGGCGATACGGAGTTCTTCGAGGAGCGCGCGGAGATTTGACATTTCTGAGAAGACGAAATATTGGAGTCACAATGGAAATGCTATCGTCAGAGGAGGAAGATGATTCGTGACTGAACGAAGGAGGGAGATTTTTGATGGGCTGAACAGAAGGGGTCTCGAATCTCGATGGCCCGGACAACAGCCGTTGGATCCTATAGCTCGTCGTATCTCGGTGATGACGATACGATGAGGCGTAGGTACTAATGCGGTATGCACATTGTCTTCAAAGGTGTGGAGGTGAGCAGCAGTCATTGTATCAGGGTTCGAAGGCTGAAAGACAGGATATTCAAGCGGAGAGAGGCGTAATTGATGTATCCAGAGTGTGGTTGAGGTCAGATTAGAGGATGAGCATCAATGCGTAGACCCTCGTCGCGCAAGACGACGACGAAAGGGAGTTACACACCGAGGCCGGATTTGATCGTTGTTCAGTCCAACCCGAGCATGGAAATATTAGGAAACTTGCCTCAATCAGTGAACGCTTAGTAATTTTCAAAGCAATCAAACTTCATTGTTTTCAATCATTTGTCAGCTTGAGCGACGTGTGTCCTGAGTGCTGACAGGGCGCGGCCGTCCAATCAGAAGGAGGCGTATCTAGGTACAACACTCCCATAAGTCCGTAGATCCATGATAGCGTGGGGAAGGCTAGCACCGAAAACAAGATTTCAGAGCTGCAGCAGTGTCGGCGGAAGCAGATATAGCCACGTGTCGTTCGTGCCGATTTGATGCCGACGCAAGAGAAGCCTCAATCATCCAGATATAAATCCATGTTGATGTATGATTTGTCGTGACTGAGAAGAGGCAGATGGACAGCGTATCTTGAAGTTCTCTAGAATCCCAGCTTCGTTCGCAGAGGTCGAATCAATGTGATCAAATATCTACTCGATATTCTCCGAATCAGGGATTTCCCACTTTTGACATGATGATTCTGAATAAATTGAAAGACGTCACCAGAAGGCTGAAAGCGAAGAAACGAGAGCCAGAGAAATGTCGTGCATGGAGTCGTCACCGTGAGCCTGTTGACGGAAAGGTTGAGGGTTTCGGCTAACAAACTTTGTTGTTGTTTGGTTATCCTTGAAATCCGGCGCAGGGACGGCTTTCTCGGCCAGGCTCTCGTGCAAATGAAGTGACGATTTTGAACGTTCGTCTAATGCATTCATCTCTCTCAGTAACCCCTCTAAGGTTTAGTCTTACTGAGATTTCTGGTTCGCAGTATTAAACATGTTACCGAAGCCTGCCGTACGGAAGCAAATGCCACGTGGCGAATCTGCTGTGCATGTTTGATAGGAAAACTAGGCTGGGAATTCTCGCAAGGGACTCTGGAACAACTCGTCAATCTCGGTTTGGAATATGGAGACAGAACGGATGGTTTTCGCTCTCTCTGATTTTAAAGGCGCCGTCGTGTGAGCCTGGGTATTCTGCGGATGACAGGCGCGAGGCTAGGTCAGAGCGATGCATGTCTGTTCCTGAGCGATGCGGCTGGTTCCTATTTACTTCCCTCTTTAGTAACGTGGCTGGTCTCCTATCATTCGACTCACCATGATCGTGCTTTGGACACTGCCTCCGCGAAGCTGAAGACACGCTTAACGATCATGCATCGTGTTAAATGCTCGGTTCGCCCTGGAAATCACATTTATCCATCTCTCACGGACGACAGTCAGCTCCTCTGCCTCCGGGAATTTTTCTTAAAATTGGTACGTGTGTCATCATATATTCCTCCTGGCTACGACTGACCTTCACTATGCGTCCGAAAGACGAACCTTCGAGGACGGGCCGAGACCATCATTCGGAATGGTCCGAAATGAAACACAGCCCCGACCCTCCATCTCGACGTTGACCTGCACAGCCTTTCGCTTGGCTCACAGCGGTACCGCTCGACCCAGCCCACAGTGACTCAGAGGTAATATGTGCCTCTAGGCGACATACTATAAAGTAGGGAAAACAATACGACGCAAGTTCCGGAGCGAAGCCTCTACCCATTGCGGATCAAATATATCCAGCACCTCATTTGGCTCATCATGAGTTCCAAGTCTAGACAAACCGACCTTTTCTCCAGACAGAACTCCGCCGTCTTTCCCAACGAATTGGTGCTCGAGATATTGCGGTGGTACTCCGACTTCCTAAAAAGTGAATTCTTCGAGTCAACCAAAGAAGTCTCCTTCAAATTGCGTATAAAGCTTCTTCACGTGTACGGACCCTAGCTTAGGCAACGTTACAAGACTTCAACTCATGTTTGATTTTTTATAGATCCCATTCCTGGAGCGCCATAGCTCTCAGCATTCCCGAGCTCTGGCGGAATATCGACTTAACTTGGCCACCAAACGTCATCGACGATTTCATGACACGAGGCAAAAACGTGCCGACCTCACTCGAACTAGTGTCCAAGGCGCACGGCGAAGTCCTACACGACATCCGTGGGCTCATTATCGCTCAGCACCTTGATTCACTCGAGCGTCTACGCTTGATATTACCGTGCGGGTGCATAGAACCACACCTAAACATTCCCGCTCCTCGACTCAAACATCTTGAACTCGCGTGTAATACCAATAAATCAAGATATAACATGTACTTCGAAAGTCTATTCCAGAATAACGCCCCTTCTCTCGAATCCATCACTCTCGAGAATATATGGCCTCCTCAACTCATGATTTCTTCGAACGTCCGTCATCTGAAGGCCTTCGAAGTCTCGTGGCCATCAAACACACAATTACCGATACCATGCCTTCCTCGATTCTTGACCGCCTCCCCAGAGCTCGAGCAGATTTCCATCTCGACCAACACGTTCCCACGATCATTCTACTGTCCCTCAGCACATCAGAAAGGACCCATCACGCTGGCAGATCTTAGGAAGCTGTCAATATCTCGAGTAGATGTAGTCCTATTCGGAAAACTCTTCCGGAGGCTTGTTCTACCCAATATCGAGACTTTGGCGCTTTCGTGGAGATCGAAAGGCACAAATGAGGATTGCGAGATCTTGAATCATCTTCCGAGCGATGTACAAGAGCTCCAGGCACGATGCAGGACGTTGCACGTTCACGTGACCTGTTCGGAACTGAAGATCAAGCTTTACCGTGAAGATGGGTTTCCAAACAATTCGACCACGCCCGCCATAATGTTCACATCCGTTCCTAAATCTCACAACTTCTCTCTCCAACCTTTCAGCCATTCTCTTCCGTTCGAATCAATCACTACCCTGGTTTTATCAGCGAGAGCCAAAGCCAAGGGGCAAATTTCGCACTCCAACCTCAATGAGCTCTTACTCAAATGCCATTCCGTAACGAAGGTCAAGGTCGCGGGATCAATGGCATTTACATGGTGGGAAGTCCTGACTTCCTCAACTTTGCCTTCGAAATTAAAACATCTCGAGCTGATGGATTGCGCGAGTTGGCTCGACGAGTTCGGATATGCATTTTTTGAGAGGCTTCATAGGAGGGATGAAGGCCTTCAGGACCTACAGAATTTGGATCTTGAGAATATACCGGAAGGCATATCTGAATATCTCTTATGCAGTGTTCGGAAGACGGTGGTTGTTCGCAAGGTGAAGCATACATCACGATGGCGGTTGTAAGACAATGGCCTTCGGAACACGAAATCGCTGTTCCGTTTGATCAATCCTTTTGGACTTCGTTGAACTTTGTATGTGTACTCGAGTGTCAGGACTTCTAGGTAGCTACAAACGACAAATAAACATTATACAATCACTCGACGCCGTCACTAATTTCAACGTTGCTCACTAGCTGCACAATGTCATCCCGGAAGGTGGCAGGGACTTGGGATTTGACCTCTTCCGAGCTCAAAATAATTTTAACACTTCCAAACTTTCGCTTCCGGATACGTCCGAACTTCCAGTCCAAAACCTGGACTAATCTCTGTAAATGCATCGCCACATGGGGGTCAGTGACACTCAGCGTGAACGTGTCTAGACTGTCCCATATTTGATTCTCCATGGCATGGATATGCGTCAGGAGAGAAAGGATAGGGTATCCTTCGATGCGTAGCTCCTTCACGTTCTTGAACAGATTAATGAGAGCTGAGACACTATAAGATCCTTGGCAATTATCCTTTGACACAATTTCAACAGTGGTGCAGTGGTCTAAGCACAGAACTGAAGATAGGTGGTCGAGAATTGGACTATCATGACGGCCTGAAATGTCTGGGAACATGTAGCTGTAAGCGATGGGTGGTTTCATGGCGGGGTCCGGAAGGATCTCGGAGTGGTGCATGGAAAATGTGAATGGCATGCGGATCGTAAAAGCAGTAGATTGAACGACACTGCGAAGCCAGATTTTGGAGGTCAACAGGGGCATCATTCATCCAACCGTAGGTCTGCGGAGAGACGTTCGGGTAAAGAGACGATTTAAAATGTTCATTCCTTGGCAGATCCATGCACGACATGAGATATTCCAGATGGTTTGAAGGCCACCATTCCAATGATATTTCCTTCAAAGACTGAGCAATTACCCGTTCCGAACGTCTGGCGAATGTCGCATCAGATCGGCTAGGCGAATAATGCTTGATGTCGACGATGAGCGTCTCCAATCGAGGCGCCATGGAAATGATCTGGATGACCTCTAAAGAGAAGAACTCGCGTCCATCTTGTGACGCGAAGGTAAATTCCAAATTTGTTAGATCGGTGAGGTTGGTCCGACTGAGAAGGAATCGTGGGGATATATTTCTCAGCACCACGGCTGTGAGGGGAGACCCATCGCCCAGCATCTGTTCGGGTGTCGTTATGGGGAAGTCCACACCATAACCAGGACCGATAACTTCGAGATGCAAGTGTTTGAGCCGAGGCGCTGGACGACAAAGGTGGCGACGGCAGAATGTATCCCAAGCCGATGCAAGGCTCCGGCTTTCTCGGTTGTTGATCAAGGTGATGTTGAGGTTCTCGAGCATTGGAAGTATGTCCTTGGAAGGATATGACTGGTCAATGGCGTAGAATGGGGAGGATCCGTTTCCTTCTGCCAAATGAATGAGAAAGCGAGGCGGATGCCCTCCGGCTTTTGAAACGAGGTCATTTCGGACAACGCTCGGCCATGAGGTGTCCATGAAGTCCCAGATATCGCTACAATCCAGTGCGACTTCTCTCCAAGCCCCGCAACTAGGCATACTCAGACTCCTAAATCATTGAAACGCGTATAGAAGTTCTTACACGTGTAGTATCCTGTACCAGTGGATCGAGTACCAGGAGTCAGTCCGCGGATTCGCGCGTGCCCCCAGTTCGCGTAAAAGAGTAGTCTTGATGTCTCCGAAGTAATGTCGTAGTATTTCTCGAAAGACTTCGACGGGTAGTTGGAGGACAAGAGCCTTCAAAGCCATCGGGGTATTTGATGGACGGCTTGGGGGCTGGACGCATTGCGGAAGAGAATTAGAGTTCGTCCGAATTCCGATCCGATCGTCGTCGATGGCAACGTCAATACTTTCTTTCTTGGGCAACAGACTGTGAGGAAGTCAACTCAGCACTATAATAAACAGCGGATGAATGTCATACAACGACAGAGTCCTGGTCTTCCACTTTCTCGGTACCGATGTAAACTACGGCTGACAACATACGAATCATTCGCCATCAGTCGCAACTCGAACACTCATCTCGAGATTCTCCACCAGCTTCTCCAGCTGCTCATAAAAGCCCACAGGGATGTTCTCTCTAATCTCATCACTCGCACAGATAACATTCACGTCCCCAAACTTCCGCTTCCTAACTCGAGCGAACTTCCAATCCAAAGCATGTACCAATCTCATCATCTTCTCCGCAACAAAGATTTGGTCCACAACGAGCGTAAGCGAGGTAATGGTGTCCCATAATCGATTTTGTAGAATATGCGACCGCGTAAAGAAGTAGACGATTGGATGGCTTTCGATGCGTAGATTTTTGACGGCCGGGAACTGATTGAGAAGAGGCACGACGCTGTGGCTCTCATCACCAAGATCTTCTAGAGGGGACGATATTTCAAGGGTAGTGCAAGAGGCTGGAAAAAAGAGCGAGGATATGTGATTAAGAGTTTTGTCGTCGCGCCAGGCTGAATCGGTGGCGAAGACATAGGTGTAAGCGATGGGAGGCTTCACGTTGAGCGCGCTATCTGGAAGGTTCTCGGAATGATAGGCGGAGAGAGACAATCTGCCATGCTTGTAGCAGCCACGTGCAGAACGACACTGCGAAGCAAGATGCGAGATTTGAGGAGGAGCGACATTCATCCAATTATAAGTCTTTGGAGAGTGACGCGGATGTATGGACGTCCTGAAATGATGAATAGCGGGCGTGTCAATGGATGACATGAGATATTCCAGGTGATGCGAAGGCCAGAGTTCCAACGACAGCTCCTTCAGATTCGACATCGTCAATCTTTCGGAGCGTTCGACGAATGTCATGTCCGATTCAACAGCCCAATCTTGGTAGGTCTTCACGTTAAAGATGACAATTTCGAGCCGATAAGCCATGGAGAGAATTTGTAGAACTTCGTAAGAGAAGACCTCGTGTCCATGTTCGGGGGTATAAACCACTTCCAAAAATCTCAGGTTATCCAGTTCGACTCGACTCAACAGGAACCGGGGGCTGAAATTCCTCAACACAACACTTTCTAAAGGAGGAGACTCTCCGCCGAACATTTCTTCCGGTGTTGCTAACATAAGTGGGTCCATGTGGAATCTTGAATCGAGAGCTTCGAGATGGAGATATTGGAGATGAGGCGATGGAGTGAGAAGGTGACCGGCGGAGAATTCGGTCCAGAATTGGGGGATATGTTGATTGTAATCGGTTTGAGTGATGATGATTTTCAGACCTCGGAGTGTAGGGAGCGCTTCTTTGCAAGGATATCGTCTTTCGATGGCAGCGAATGGGGACGATGGGCGAGAGGAGGAGGAAGAGCAGTGATGGTCGTGAATGAGGAAGCTTGGAGAGAACACTTCGCGGTTATTTGATCTCGAGAGGAAGTCGGCTTGCACGGCAGAAGGCCATGACGTGTCCATCACATCCCAGAGTTCTGGGCAGTCAGACGCGATTTTACGCCAGGATCTACAGCTACACAGAGAGGATAAGCACTCAACTAACATTCTGATATTAACACAAAGTACTTACACGTGCATTATAGTGTACCACTTACGCAGCCTACTGGCACGAGCAGCAGCGTCATCCTGACTCTCTCGGTCCGGCGAAAGGAAATAAGAGGCTTTGATGTCGTCGACATATTGCTTCAGGATGTCTCGGAACAGTTCGACGGGTAGCTTAAGGACAGGAGGTGCAGCATCCATCGGAATAGAATAGACCGCGGTGACGATGTGGTTCAGAGCAAAGTGGGTTTCGAACTCCGACCCACTCGGTGAATGTTGGATTGTTATATTCGACAATCAAGAGAACAACTAGGCCTATAGGGGTCATTTTGCGTTCAACTTTCAACAAGTGCCAGAGTGTAAAAATATATTTGGCGAACGTATTCATGTCAAGGCCCTCGCTACCTACACCAGACCTTCGCACTGTAGCCCGGGGGGTATTTCCTGATGAGCTGATGAAAAGGTACGTCACAACCGTTCGGGTGAAATATAGTATCTTCCTCGATGCGTACGAACGACGAACATTGATCATTCCAATCACTACATCACCGTATATCTGCATCTCAATTTGACTATTGATAGACACCTATGAACAACGAAAGAGACATGTGTTCATTCGGTCCCGACCCTGATCTCGACATTGCTCAATGCTCACTACCTTCGTTATCTCTTCATGGAAGTTGGGAGGAATCTTTGACCTGAGCTCATCGGTCCTGCAAATGATGGTGAGACTCCCAAACTTCTGGTTCCTGATCCGTCCAAACTTCCAACCCAACGTAAACACCATGTTCTGGAAATCCGCGGGATCCTGAACTTCTGTAACGATGAGAATTATTGACTTGAGACTATCCCATGTCGATAAGACTGTTGCAGCTCAGGTCAAAGCCTTTGAGAAATATTCTACTCATGCAAAACCCAACAACACCGTTCTGCATCGTCTCGGAAGCAACTCCAAACGCAGCAGTTTGAAAGCCAACAAAGCCATGGAACGCAAAGAAGCCAATGCAGCAGTAGTACGACTAGAAGAGCAGCTCGCAGGCACGCAACAGGAGAAAGCTGCTGCACAGCAAAAGCAAAAAGATCTTCAGCAGGCCGAAAAGAATCTCAAGAGTCAGATTGGAGACCTGCCAAAGAAGGCAAAAGGGAAGGGAAGAGAGAAAGGAAAGGTTTTGATTGACTTGGTCACCGACGAGGATGTAGCTGAAAGGGAAGTTTTGAACGTTGATGACGACACTGAAGCTGCAGCCCCCCCTCCTCTCTATCTCGACCCAGCGTCATCATCCAACCGCAACCTACTTCCCGACTTCCTAAACCTCGAACCGTTGGGCGAGTTACCCGCGGGTTTTCAGCCCGACCTCTCGCAATCCGAGTTCGACGAGTTGTTTGGATCGTGGGGACCATGTCTGGATTAAGGCTCCACTGTATCCATATATATATGGTATATATAGGGGGTATATATATGATATACAGTGTATAATATACAAGCTTCCTGGTATATGTATAGTATATGTATAGTATATGGTATACAGTTGTCATATAATAAAAGGGTGAAGCAGGGGTTAAGGTGACATTGTCCCATGAGATTTCTGTTTTCAAGTGTTTAAAACACCACCAAAGGACTCAAATAATTTTAATCATTATTTATATTAATAAATTGCGGATTATTCTCATTCAGGGGGTGGTCAAACACTTTATAGATAACTGGGAGTAGTGTGAGAG
>KV428294.1:0-26987 GCA_001632355.1 Sistotremastrum suecicum HHB10207 ss-3
AACGTTCGCTTAACTCAAACATGTAAATACTTACAAATAACGATTATATTATATGCCTCTGGTTCCCCGTGCTGTGATTCCGCAGCGGCTTGACCGGAGGAGCCTCTGGGAAGGAGAATGGTAATATCGCCATATTGTGTTCCAATAGGGTGAATAATCACTACAGCAACAAGACTGAATGCACAATGCGGAACGTAGGGTAAATTCTGAAAAGAAATGTGAAATGAATTCGCTAGAGGAGGTGCTACCTAGCAAGTGTTCAAATCGGGCGAAGCGTCCAACAGTCAACAAGGAGTATAGTAAGAAATGAAAGTCGGGATGACTGAAGAAGTAAAAAGTCATTAAGGAGGGCGCCAAAAGAGAGATAAAGTTCTCGAGGTAAAATGTCAAAGTGTTCAGGTCCGTCAGTCTTCAGTTCTTTCCAAAATCAGATAGCAACGAGGGTCAAAGTAACAGCTTCAACTGTGTCTCCGAACGCGTCCGAGAAAGCTCCAAGATCTCCCGCAAAATCAAGGTCTCCGAAGGAGATGTCATGGAAGATGGTCAGAGGGGAATCGGCTTTGTTTTTCCATCAACTTTTTTTGTGCACGAGTGAAGGGATAACTACGCACTGCCACCGTTTCTCCATTGTGCGGTTACGCTCAGGGTGACCGGATTAATCTGCCAAATCTGACTTTCTCCTGGCGAGTCGAAAGGATTATTGGAATTCGGGTTCGACGACTCTGTCGCAATGTGAGAAACGCGAAAATGATCAGCAGAGGAGATAGACCTACCTGGTACCGGACTCATGAATCCATACCTGAGAGGGTCGGTCAGTGGGAGAGGGAACGATTTTAAGGGCCAACTAACGATGGGCTTCCTGACTCGAAGTTGTCTCCTGCGACACCCGTTACTATTCCGATGAAAGGGGAGGGTTCACTAGCGACGGCAAGATCGTAGAAGCCGTTGTTGTTGGCGCTGGGAGTGAATACGGCAGCTTGCGAGATGTCCTGCGTGATTGGGAAAGTATCAAAGATGGCTGTGGCACAATCAGCTATAGCTGATGATCGCGGTCTGAGGGAGGGGACCTACTCAGTCCTCGAGCTATGAATCCCAGCGTGGCGCCGCCTGCGTTTTTGACTATGATATGAGCCGATGAACTGTGGAAAAGCAAACGCTTATGAGACGACAAAATGTAGATTCTTGAGGATGTGATATTACGGGATAGGGAGCTGTGAAGGGAGCTCCCTCGCAGCGAAATCTGCGTGACCTCGATTTTAGAAATCTGAGACACTTAAACAATCGGAATGAACACACCAACAGGGGTGGGGACACGTTTGGCAACGGCATCCTGCACGAACTTGGGAGAACGAGGGCGGAGTCCGGCAGCAAGGAGATCGCGATTTGACAATGGTTTGATATCTGAAATAAACGAGAGGACTTTTCCATCAATGAGAGGGTGGGAGTATTGAGTGCCAAATTCATCCTCGTAGACCGGGTTGGGAATCAACGCGAAGACGCTTGATGCGAGGAGAGCGACCAGCAAAAGGACCTGCATGGTGGAGGGTAGGAGGGGCTCGAGAACGTCGCTGGGGGCCGTCTGGTATTAATATCCCCGTGGATTTTCGACTCCGCGCAGAAAAATGGAATAAACCAGGGATCCGGAATGGAAGCCGTCTCGGCCATTATTGGTCCGGACCATTCCGGAGTCTCCACTCCACTTGTGTCACGAGAGATTAGATCGGTGAGATGCACTTCCTGGCCAATCTTGAATCCCGGAAAGACCGAGATAAATATTCCATTTTTTTTGATAGATCTGGAAACGGAGTATGCAGTCTTGCAGTTCCTCACCATTTCAAGTTGCGGAATGTGGTCCCATCGCGACTGATTTCAAGGCACGATTTTCACCGAAGTTGACCCTCTTTGTTACGGATTTTTGGGATCCAGGGCGTACCTGAAACAAACAACGACAAAGCTCGTACCCCTAAGCGCCTAGACCAAGCAACTAAAAATAGCTCGAAAAATGATCAAAAATGGATTGCAAACCTCGAGTGTGCCAGTAAGCATGTAGTCAAGGGACCTTTGGAATATATTTCAATTAGCTGGAGATGTTTGTGCAAACCGTGTTTTAGCGCGGTTGAGGAACACGAATGAAGTTTTCGCCCCCTGAGAGGTTAAGGCACGTGGCGCAAATAAGGACAACTTGAATCCGCGAGGATCGAACCACGTTTTTGGGTGCATGAACGGACATATCTAGATTGCGGAGACGTCCGATCGGCGCTGTTGAAGTTGCGGATATACCAACTGAAAGTGTTTTCACAAGGCGCGCTTGTATCTGACATCTTCCTGCAAGTAAGGACTCAGGGGTTGAATGAGAATGAGGATAGGGATTGATCAATTGACAGTCCAGAGAAGCCAATTTCAAGGAAACGTTTCGAATTTTCTGCATATCGAGTGCAACTTGAGCGATCCTATTCTCAACATTCGCCAAAAATGAGGGTGTCGACGAGAGTGTTGTAGTATCTTTGCGACCAAACTTAACGGAAAGATGAACGCAAGAGAGAAGATTATAGACGCTGCGCAGCTCACACGTAATGGTGCTTTCAGATTTAACGCTCGCAATCCAGAAAGTAGTTTTTAACGTTTTGGACGATCTTGACAAAGTTTGTATCAATCGCGGGCGATTGGGCCAGGCTGATTCGCTCTCCAGTCCACACCTTGGCTCAAACTATGATCTATGGAACGCGTCGCTGAGAAGTACGGGGATAACATGATATGACAAGAATAAACAAATTTTGATAACCAATAGATTGGATACCCCAGCAGCCATCAGCGGACCCTACGGTCCATATGTGGTATGCTCAGTACTGGTAGGAGATGAAAACGGCTCGCTGTCTTTCGCACTCGCAGGCAAGGTATCATATTCGGAGCCGTCTGTCAAGGAGCCCGAATATTTACTGGGGTGAGATGCAATTGTATGACTTTTTCGTGAAGTATCTTGGAGGCGGAGGCGTTGTGTCAATTTAAGAGGGAACAGTGCGCTCCAAGCACGCCAGACATCCTTGAGAAGTCCAGTCAGTTAAGAAAGAAGGTCCGGCGGAGAAATCACACATACCGCCGACGTGCCCAGCAGGATGAACGCAACGAGCGGCCCTGCAGAGAAATAAGCACCAACGATCAGGAACCAAAGAGGCACCCACCTGTCTGCTGTAACACCGATACGGCGTACTCCAAGTCCAAAAAATGAACGGACGATATTTCGTCGTCTATGGCCTTGATAGATACCACCAAAGAAAGCACAAGCGATGCCGCCCGGTACGCTCCGAACAGAGAAAGTTTGATGAGGAATTTCCGTGCTGCAGATGACGTTTTGTTATACATCGGTTTGCGGAAAACGGACCAGAGAATGAGGATGTCGAGGAGGGTTGCGAGTCCGAGTATTGAGATGGAAATCAGGTCCACTGCTATCCACATATTCCTGCGAGAAATGAGCGAAGAGTGGGAGCACAGGACATGAGTGATCCATACCCGAGAGAAAGACAATAAGTATCGGAGAAGGTATTGGGATTCGGTATACCGGAGGCAGGGGCACTTATCTGTCAAAAAGTCAGAGGATACAGGTAATGCAAAGATATAACGCACCGTATATGTTGCGAAGAAGGTCGCAAAGAAACCGACATAGGGAATGGAAATTAACTGATATTCGTATCAGATCTAGACCGATTCCAGAAGCTTGGTTCTCACCAATGATTCAACGCCATTCTTGAATCGGTGAGCTTGAAACCACAGTGGTTGCAATATGCCGAACCAAAGCTGTCAACAAAAGTGAGGCTCAACGATAAAGATCACGCGATAAAGAGACTAACATTGAGCAACAACGCAAACGTAGACAGTGAGGTCCTACATGTCGTCCAGTCGCATGAGTCCTGGAAAATGCCGTGCACAAGATTTGAGCCCGTACATTATGAGAGCTCCGTTGGTCATTGCGTCGGAGAGCAAGCAGATGCCTTGGGTAGAAGGAGCTTCCAGCGGGAGTGAAACATAGATACTAAGAATATAGCGATTAATGCATCATACAAAACCAGGTCAAATCACGCCGCTTACAGCAGAGAGTACGAAACGGAGAATACAATCCAACTCACACAAAAGTGAACAACAACCTTCGACCGAGCAACATTCAACCACAAAAACGTCAAGATAAGAAATGGAAGCCCAATGTGGCCGCCTATGATTTGAATGGCAAGATACAGTTGCACTTGTTGCGAGGGTGATAGCATGTCGTCGAATGTCGAGAGGTCGGGAGATAGGCGAGTCTCAGGGCGTCACCAGGCTATTTTATTGTTAACAGAGGATGGGTTACCAGAGTGTCGTTTAGGCCATGGATCAAGTCAAAGCGAGATGATGGCACGGGTCGCAAAAGCACATCAATAACGATTGATGTTTCGCAGTTACCCGAGATTGGGACCCGGGCCTCTTGCTGGAGCCAAGCTTGAACGAAGGACAGCAATGATGCGCGGGATGTTCGCAAGGAATGCATTTCATCAAGTCCGAAAGGGCGTCATTATCGGAGTCGAAGTTCTGCTCTCCAGGCCACGGACGGTGTCCTCCGCGGGTTAGACAGACAACAAGGCACGAAATTTCGAAAGCGATGGGCCCTGAAGCCATATTATGCATGGGTGAAGTTTTCGCAGTCAGACTATAAGCCTTGTGTCTCGTGAGCTGTGCATGCAGACTTCAATGTCGAATCAGCAGGCTCTCATTGTAAATCACCCTAAGTGAGAGCTCAAAATGAGAAGTTCCGGACGAGACACGCAGCTCCAGCGCTAGCTGAGAGGGCCAGGTACCTGAATTTGATCGTCAGAACTCCAAGACCTGAAGAAGATTCTTATCGACATGAGTGTCAGCTCAGTTCAGCTCTGCCCACATACGTTGAGCATCACATCAGATACTGTAGCATTCCATCTCGAAAGCCGACGCAGCCAAGCCAAGCACTGAACGGATCAATCAATCGACTTTGGATGATGGCTTTCTCCATTTTCTGATAATTTTGAACATATTTCTCTGGTTTGTGGGAAGTTAATTTCGACGGATAGGGACTGAACAGGTTTCCTCTTTGGAGACGCCATCGTCCAATGAGCTCATGGATGTCTTGCGAGGGGTCGGAAGACTCGAAGAGTGAGGACATGCCAAACTCAACTCCGAAAGTCGATTCCGATTCCGATCCTGGTAAAGCCGTCCGTTGCCATGGCATCGTGGCAAGAACCTGCCCGAAAGCGTAGCAGGCGCTAATATGCCTTCAACTCAAGTTACTCCGAGTCAACCGTCATGGATACTCTCACATTGATATTCGTGGTAGACATATGCTGCTAACCTGATCTCTTTCAAGCACCCCTTTGCTGACATGAATCAATGCTGCTTTCTCGAATCTCTGGCCATACAAGAGGTGTCTCCAACTGAACTCGCAATCAAAAAATGCACTTCGTGTCATCTGCTCTGTCATTGATGATCTTCTGGAATCTGGATTACTAGTGATGGCTTGTTCAAAAATAGTGTTTAAGCGTGTCAGCTTATGTGGACTGAAGCAGACACTATTTTCTCGAGTACTGACGACTTTCAGAGCTCATCTGAGCTCTCGGCGAACAGGCGGTCTGATTCTTGATGCACATCCATGGGTCACCGAACTTGGATCGACGAAGCTTTAAAGTGATACACTGTCCGAAGTCTTGCGGCGTTCTCTCCACGGTTCCGATAGTCGATGCGCCCGGCAAAATCTAATGTCCTAGGAATGAGCTCTGTTCGACCGTCTTTGCCCATATAGAATCTAGATCTGTAGGATTCTACTCTTATCGCAACAGAATCTGACTGAGAAAGTGATTCTGATGACAGCGTGCTTCTCATGTCGGTGGTGGCATCAGCTCTTGCCAACCTCTGGTCAGTGGGCGGATGCTTCTAGCTATATAACACACATCCTCAGGTCGACTGTGGACTCAGGTGCCAATCCGCCTCTTTTCAAGAGTCTGTATTTTCATCACACCCAATTACCGTCAAATATACCAAATTCTATCGAACGCCTACCCAAACTTTAGTAAGACACGCCTCTTAGTCAACTAACTTTCTCGCGTTGACTATGTTCAAATTTACAGGCCCCTAAATATCATGTTTCACCAAGCGCTGCTCATCGTATTGGTGGCCAGCATCTCCTGCTCTTTAGCCGCACCAGCCGCCTCTATTGTCAAACCTAACCCGTCGCCGGCACATGCGGTTTCCAAAAACCCCGAAAAGTCGACAGGACCTGCCAGTGGGTTTGGTACGCCGGGATTCGGACAGGGAGAGTCTGGTGAAACGATGGTAGACATTGCTGTACGTTTTCCGACTTGATTTTATGATTCTTTTATCTCGGGAAACTGAGTGTGTCTACCAGAGACTCCAATGCCTTCTGTATCATCGTTGTTCATAGACAATCATCTCGGGATTGTCGACCAATGAGAGGTACGTACACGCGAGGATCCAAGATCCAAGATTACTTGCTTCCAGCGCTTCCTTGTATGGTGTCACTATATGACCGTAGAATACCGTTAGTTGACTCACTTCTGAATGTTTGTTTGGGCCCCATGTTCGTCGCCACGCCGCGCGGCCCGCGCCCATGTCAAAATTTCATACTCTGCATTGGCAGGAAATTTTTGTATGCAAGCCATGGAAGCCGATGGGCTGATTTATACCATATACCACTCGAGAAGAAACCTATGCTTGATTATTGGATCCTGTCGCAGCCTTGAGATAGCGTACCAAGTGGCAGCAGGCCGGATCTTTCCACTAGCAGGTTTAATTTGCGTGCATCGCTTTGAGTCATCGGTTCCGAACCGCCATGTCCTCGCATGCTGAACAGGGCAACATGAGCAAGTCGATGTCAGACCCGTTCGAGTCGCCTTTGTTCAGAAGGCTACTTGAGGCCGTTGAGAAGCAAGTCCATCATACTGAAACGCTCCAAAAGGAGGCTCTGAAAGGTCAGCAAATCCTATACTAATATGACTCGACCTCATCGATCGTTTTAGATGAACGTGCATACGCTTTGGGAAAATGGGGCGATGAACCAGCATGGAAAGCGATGTACAAAATGGCCACCGCTATCACAAAGGAGATGACAGACGAATGGAAGGATGGAATGGATGCCACCCTTATTTTTGTACGCATCTTTCTCAATAAGCCAACAATGAGCAGAGGTTACTCATTGACAAATTTATTGATCTCATTTAGATTGCTCTCTTTTTGACTGTCGTGACCGCCTTCTTGGTTCCGGCGAACGCTGCTCTCAATCCTCCGCCTGTTGCTCAAGTGACAACCATCACTGTCAACTCATCTGAATTTCTCGTAATTTCTGGCAACAATACGATGAGCATGTCAAGTCCACCGCCCGTACCACCCAAATCTGCGCAGATCGTGTGCTTCTTTTTCTACATGGCATTGATCGTTAGCGTACGCCCTGTCTCGTCTGACAAGATAATCAGCTTACAAACTTTGATAGATGATGAACGCGATGCTATGTGTCCTCGGCCGGCAGTGGTCAAGAAGGCTCAATAATCTTCCACAAGGTAAAGCCTTCGCAGAAAAGACCATGCGACATCAGGCTCGGCGTGAAGTAGCTAAGCGTTGGCTCGAGCCACTTATCAACTCGTTACATGGATCACTTTTCCTTTCTATCGCACTTTTCGTTGCAGGCCTTATGTACCAACTTTGGGTATTGTCTATCTCTTTCGTGTCTCCGGCACTCATTCTCCTTCTCACGGGTTCATTGGGCACACTTCTCTCGGTCCTCGTAGTAGTGTTGATTTTGACGACCATCGGACATGCAGTCTTGCATAACAACTCGCCCTTCGAAACCCCTCTCTCAAATACTCTTCGATCCTTCGTTGCCCCCTGGACGAACCAGCACGATAGGCTGACATGGTTAAGCGTGCCCGCAGCCAAGAACGAATGGAGGGAAGAATTGGCAGTGCAGGTAGAAGCCAGACAAACGTTTGGTCATCTAGTCGCAATTGCGACGGAGGCCGACTTATTGGATCCGACCTCTTCTTCCCTGCTAGACACTGAACTTGCTCAGTCAGTAGTGGATTCGACCTCCTGGATCAAGGCAACATTACGAATGTTCGCTACTGATACTTCCACTCGATGCAAAGTTACCACCGCAATTCAACTTCCACGTTTCATACACAATTGGCATAGACCACACAATGCCCGAACAAGAATACCACCTTTAGATGGTATAGCAGAACTACAAGCCGTTCTGGGAAGCATGTGGGAAGATGCCAGGTCTTCTCAGATGGTTTATCATTGGGAGTACTTCAGAGCCCTATCCAGCGTTATCGGTGCAATCGAGAATAATACGGACATCACGTTCGCTGCATTCCATTCATTAGATGCATGCATTGGAGCTTTGCTTTCTTCCATGCCACCCAGCAGAAATGAAGGTCGGGTAAAAGCCTACGAGGGGGCTGTTTTTGAATGCAGCTCAATGCTTCGTGCGGGTCGTCTGTTGTCCGAATTCTTCGTCACTGGTGACGTTCCACTGACCTTCAGTTGGTCTCTTCTCGTCCAACCCTACTTTTCGCTCAGCTCCGTTGAGGAACTTGCTCGGGGAGGGATCAAAGCCATGTTTGGGAACCCTCTTCCGGAACTCGCCAAAATCCTGAATCATTCGAAAGGGTCATATGTGGAGGAGCGTGTAACGCTCTTTCTACAACTCTTGCTGGAACAAATCGACGACGCCCATGATATACCGCCGGAATTTGATCTGTCTAAATTAGTGGCTTTAGTGTGCTATAGCAATTCTGCGCATGAATGGCATACCAACAGCAGGGTACTCATGGGATGGGTTGATAGAATTGGTCTCACGCATGTGTCAGATCGAAAGCCCGTCATTGATTTCTTCCAATATTGCTTGGATGAATCGGCTCGCCAGCACCTTTATATACCCACACTGGGTGGGTTCTCCGATACCGGATCGGCCAGTGATGAAGATGTTCGCATTCGCGCGAACCTCTATCTCCCTTGTTGCATAGGTAATTCCTACATACTCCTCTGCAGAGCATGACCTGATTGCTGCTTAGATCTCCCACCTTTGTCAAATGACGAAATGGACGGTACCATTCCAAGTGAAGCCTTCGTCGCGAATTGGTCACCGGCCACGGCGGACTCCTCAATGCCTTCCTCAACTCAAGCCGCAAACGATGCAACGAAGCAACCGAGAGCACCTGCGCTCAAAGTTGAAACTCCAATACCCTCTGCCTCGGCTGCCTCGACAAAGCCGCAGCACTTTCATAGACTGACCCAATACTTCCGTTCGCTCATCAAGAGACGGGTAAAAATGCGCCTTCCTGACTTGGAGCTGCAAGGTTTATCAGACGGTGGTACTCGCATTGCATGAAGTAGTGATTTATACTCGAGTAACGGCTATTCTTTTCGTAAACAGCCTCTGTCTCCTTGGACTCTGGAGACGTTTGATCCGGCACGGGGCAAATGTATCTGAGTTTGGCTGCGAAGATCGAGCTGTCTCAGTCTCTGCATAAATCGGACGATGGCATTTGTCGAAGTTGTAATGATACAGGTGCAAAATTGTTCATGATACAGTTGATGATCGTTGACTGGCCAAAAATAATGCACGTCATAGCTTCCTACTCCCGAACGAACACTGCTGCGGCGCCCATCCCCGTACCACAACACATCGACGTGACCAACACCTGGAGCTGTTGAGCAAGGATCATCGACGCTTGAATAAGGAGCGCTTACTTTCCCCTTCCGTCTCTCGAGTTCTGCAAGACCAGTCGCAATTTGGCGTGCACCGGTGGCGCGTAAAGATGACGTGAGCATGAGAAAGAGCAAGACAAGGAAAACGACTTATCTAAAGGGTGACCGAGTGCGATCGCGCCGCCATTGACGTTTACTTTCGAGTGATCAAGCCCGAGTTTGCGAACGCAATATACTAACATGGATGCGAACGCTTCGTTGATCTAACCCACAAGCGTCAGCCTTGTCTCACCGTGGCCCCCGCAAACGCACCTCGAAAAGATCTACATCTGAAACCTCGATTCCTGCCTGCTTCAACGCCACTGGAATAGCATAAACAGGACCAATACCCATGATTCTCGGCTCAAGTCCTACGACACTAGCAGTGACGTATTTGGCTAGAATTTTGAGACCGAGTTCCTCCGCCTTCCGCCTTGTCATAAGTAGAACAGCGGCGGCCCCGTCTGTAACCTGCGAAGCATTGCCTCCTGTCGTCTGACCTTTCCCCCATTGCGGAAATGCGGAGCGTATGCGTGCCAGATTTGCTGCTGTCGTTCCTGGGCGGATGCCATCGTCTTGCGAGATGAGCGTGGTGGTGCGAGTTCCGTCTTGGGATATTTTGGGTGCCTCGATTGGGACGATTTCGCTTTGGAAGTAACCCTGTTTTTGAGCATGTTCAGCGCGTTGGAAGGAGCTGAGAAGAGTGTCAATCAATCTATCCGTGAGAGACAGAATAGACGCATACATGGCAGCAAAAGCGTCCATGTCCTCTCTTGAAATATTGAAGTCTTGGGCAACGTTCTCGCTCGTCCATCCCATAGGCTAGCACAAATTCTGAACATCGGATGCGGCATTCCAAAGAAAGAATCATACCATAGCACAATCCTTCGCGATAGGATGGCTCATAATCTCATCGCTCATTTTATGTGCTCCATGATCCGGACTGCTCGCGTATGTCAACAGTTGGCCTTCGACTATGGAAAAAGTAACTCACTTCGCAGACATGCTCTCCATTCCTACAGCGAGACCGATCTCGATCTGACCCCCTCTAATCTGATTCGCGATACCAGTGACAGCCATAAGACCGCTGGAGCAGAACCTGTTGACGACTTGTACAGGAGTCGTCTGAGGAATTCCAGCCGTCAATGCTGCTGTCCGAGCTTCATAGGTAGGACCTGGCGTTAAGACCGTCCCAACGTGGATATCCTGAATGATTGCAGGATCAACGTTCGATTTAGCTACGACTGCCTGCAGAACAAGATGATCAACTACCAATACATTCGAGAAGAGGTATACGCACTCGGAACATAGCAGTCAGGAGCTCGTCACTTCTCATATCTTTAAGGCCTCCCTTCTTCGCCTTGCACATTGGTGTTCGAATGGCCATGGTAATGACCACATCGTCAGGATTTTTCTTCTCCATGGCGCTCAATCCTGATCCGCTTGCGCCTGTAAGGTGATCTTTGAGTTGTTTGATGCGTTCGACAGCCATTTTGGTGTGAATGCAGTGGTTGTAGTAGTCGGAATGAGAGAAGTAACTGAGTCCATCTTATATGTCCAAGCTTGGTCTGGCCAGGTGAACATCTGGGAACCGGAGCAAGGCAATCACATGCAACAGCATGCTAGCACTAAACTCGATCGAAGCAGGCTGCGACAATGCTAAAAATCCGTTACTACAAAGCTCGCACTGTCCGACTCAAGAAACGTCCGTTCATCCAATGGCCAATACCCATACCCATATCTCCACCACTTCAAGATAGTCCCTCCAACTACCATAAGTACAAGGGGAACCATCGCATACACCACAAACCAAATCCAGCCGATTCCGGTCGAGTTCGGATGCCGAGGAGGTAGCTTCAACAGTTGTTTCCCCTGAGGAAGTGTATGGGCGTTGGCGTTACTTATTTCTTCCTCTTCGATCAGGCTCGTTTTCTCAAGTAAGCCTTCCAGACCAGTCGGAGGTTCAGGAGCGAAGAACTTGGCTGGCCGCAACCAATCTTCTCGGTCGACCACTCGGATATGATGGCCATCGTCAGAGTCGGGTTTCCCTGTTGGCGTCCAGTCCATGGCATCGTCCTCTGCAACAGGAAACTTGTTGACGAGTGATGGTTGACCGAAGATGGGCTTAGGGTTTGAGGGAGCTGACGGCACGTTGGAAAGTGTCAAGGAAGCGAACAGCGGTTCGGTCGAAGGTTCGAGAGGTGGGGTTCGCGGGGAGACAGGAGACGGGGTCGATCGGGAAGAGGAGATTAGGCGCAGGGTGGGAGCTTGTTGAACTGAGATGCTCCGGAAAGACAAAATGCCAAGCTAATCAATCAGTCATTTGACAGTTTTGTTCAAAGGGTGCAGTGAACACACCAAGACTTCAAGCAGGAGAGATACACCGGACGCTATATCATTTGCGAACGCACTGAAAGATACAATTCTACTCCACATGCCTGCACGGAGTGAAACAACTATAAGGCGTGAAAGCCAAAGAACCATCTGACATCGCTGCGGACTGTTAGAATCTGTAGAGCCGAAAGCAGAATGACATGTACGAACAATATAGAAATCGCGTCCTCGTACGCGTAGAATTCGGCCCTGCAGCGAGGCATACTGTATCGACCGCCATGATGGATCCCAAAAGATCCAAAATATGGACAAGAAAGCTAAAGCAAGCTGCCAAGAATCAGGAACGGCAATGTTCCACGATGGTTCCTTCCACAGGACTAAGGGGATGTTGTGAGTAATGTAGGTGAACATATCTTGCCGAAGGCATACCTAACGCGCTCAACGCGATAGACAACACCAAAGTTCCAATCCATAGTAGACCGCGTATCCTCCATATCCAAAAATGTCGCGGACTAAGCCTCTGCACGTGTCCTTGCGCACTAATCTTCCTTGACTGTTGGACAGCCATCCCTAATATCCTTGTTTGGGCCATATAGTCTTTCTTACTGATCTCTTCATCGACCATTCTTTGACAATCCTTGCATACAGGGGGATAACGCTGCTGAAGGGATTCTTTGTATGAGGGGTATGATTCTGCTCTAGAATCATATGTCGGGTCCTAATGAGAGGCGTCAGACGCGTGATTTCGTGTCTCGCACAGATCCAGAGCTCACGGAAGGATTGGGAAGGTAGTTGGATAGAAGATTGACCAAGAGTGTTTGATTGGTTCGACAAGTGTGGCAGAATGAACCAGGGCCATATGTTGTAGGTAACCGACTCTTATTCGGCGAAGCTGGAACAGCAACTAAGTTTTAGACCGCATCACTAACAGAGAAGGTGCTCACCTCGTTTAGCAAAAGACCCAGCATTCAATGTCTCATCATGCATTGCAGCCTCGTCGCCCATGATCTCGCCTTGTTCGTCATATCGATTTGTACAGGAACAAGTAGGGCATATGAAATGCCGACGATTGGGTGGCGGCGGCGTTATAGTTGTGTTACAGTAGAAACATGTAGGAGGTGGTTTACGGAGAGAGAACAGGGCAGCCATTGGCGAATGTCTCGCCGACATGGTGTGCGTCGGAAAAGGAAAGGAATCGAGGAGACCGTCACGTGCCTCCTTCACACAAAGCGCGATGACCTCGACGACAATTGCGACCGCAAGGGCTCCTAGGTTTATAGGTACGCTATATAAAGCGTCATTGTGAACATTCAATCGTTGATCATCCGGAAATGTAGATGTTGGAGGTAGTGCTGGGATGCCATCAACCACCGGGACCCATCTTAACGATCTCTAGTCAATCTCACCGACCCAGTATTCAAAGGGCGGTATCGAGGACATAAAAAGCACGTGGATGACTTCAAATTCGTCCTCGAGCGATCTCGGAAAGCAGGCGTTCGGTCGATGATCATAACAGGCGGAAGCCTGCACGAATCTGAGTTGGCTCTGAAATTGGCGAAAGAAAATGGTCTCTACGCTACTGTCGGCTGTCACCCTACCCGATCTGAAGAATTTGCAAAATACAAGGATGGGCCAGACGGTTACTTGAATGCGTTGGACGAGCTGATTGGGAACACTGGAAAAGGAGTAGCTGTGGCAATCGGAGAATGCGGGCTAGGTATGAGCTCTACCCTCCTCCGAATAGAAAGGCTGCTGAAAGAAATTCTAGACTATGATCGGCTGCACTTCGCCCCCAAAGAAACTCAAAAAGTTCGCTTTCGTGAGTGGCCTGCAGGCCCCATCGTCTGGATAATTTCTAATGTGTCAAATCGTAGGTTCACAATTATCTCTTGCGAAGAAATATCACTTGCCACTCTTCCTCCATTCACGAGCGGCACATGAAGACTTTGTGAATATTCTACGTGAAGAGGGTTTCGCAGACAACGGCGGGCGCGGTGCTGGTGCAAAAGGGGGCGTGGTCCATAGCTTCACAGGAACCGTCGAGGAAATAAAAGAAGTTGTGCGTGTCACTATGATCTCGTTCGTCATGATGGGTTGACTGATTGCACAGGTCGAGATGGGATTTCATCTGAGGTGAGAAATTTCTTCCCTATGTCCCCTGAATACTGAGTGTAGTGCATGAGAACAGCGTGAATGGCTGCTCGATGAAAACGGAAGAGAATCTTAACGCATGTAAAGCCATCCCCTTGGATAAATTGCTGCTCGAAACAGGTGACGCTCTGTGCCGATTATTATGCATGCTGTTCGTCTGATTTTGGTGATATTGCGCATAGATGCGCCGTGGTGTTCCATGACATCGACACAAGCCTCGGCCAAGATTCTTGCATCTCTTCCACCTACTTCTCGTGCTCTTTATCTGCCCCAAGCGTACAAGCCCGAATCGTTCGTCGAAGGCAGTCCTGTGAAGGGACGTAACGAACCATCTGCGATCGGCGGTGTTGCTTGGGTGATATCTCAGCTTCATGGACTGCCATTTGAGGAGGTCGTGGAAAGAGCATGGAAGAATACCGTCGAGTTGTTCGGATTGGAGGAACTCGACACCGAGTCGATCGGGGATGGTGATGTCACTGTGGCCAACCCTTCATGAGGTCTGTGTAAGATGCAGCGTGCAACTTGGCGGACATCTCTGCGGATTCATCAACTGGGTTGGACAACCTCGCGACCTTGTGCATGAAAGTGTACCACAGCTGATTGGTGGCTCTGAGTCAGGTAGCTGTAAAAGTCATCACATTTGCTGGCGCACGCGATCCAATGCCATAATGGCAGAAATGTCCCAAATGGTCCTCAGGTGCTTGAACACGCGGTTGCCTCACTACTCTCCCAATGACTGACAGATCCAAATGTCGAATGCTTGAGTCCTATTACGCCCATAATAAATCGAATAGACTTTGCATCCAAATATATTCAAAGACGATTATCAGTAAACCCAAGATGCAAATATATCGGGAGACGATCAAATCCGAGAACGGCATACTAGGAGCGGCATATTCTGATCCAAATACCAAACGGCACACATGGAACCGCGACGAGCTTAAACCTACAGACGATCAGTCTCAACCTCTGCGAGAGCGGAGGCGGCAGCGTCGGCCCTTGCTTTCTTCTTCGTGTCATTCGTCCCATAATATGTTTTACCATCAACTAGTTCAGACTGTCAGCAAAGTCTCGACGAAGAAGACAGTCCCATTACCTATGAGCGTTGAATACCACTTCGGACTATGGTCGGTTCCTTGATTAATATCTGATGCCCAACTCAACACCAACTTTTTCCGACTGTGCAGTTCGTTCAGTATCCCGACCGTATTGCCGTTATTGGAACCCGAAGAGGCCGATGACGACGAAGTTGATGACGCTGAGCTCGAACTGGCTAGAATTGCTGTGGGTTCAGGTACAACCGGTAAAACGACAGTGGGGGGCACCAGAGCGTCGTCGACCTCAGTAACACCCGGGTCGATCTCCGCCCCAGGTAAAGCGGGTTCAACGGTATGGTCAGACTGATCTACCACAGTGGTAAGTTCAGGATCTGGGGAAACGACAGGAGCTGGAAGGAAAGTCTCGGGCGCTGAAAGTGGAACCTGAGGCTGCAATCCGACCACTGAGATACTGTCTTCAGGTGCCAAGCCCGAGTAGGTGCTCATAGGCGAACGAGCCGGCGACGTCGAAACGTAAACCTGCGGGTCCTGAAGAGCGTCGTCGCTGGATTCGTCTTCGGTAGAAGAGTCATTGTCCGTGGATTCCTCGCTAAGGGAACGAAGATGGTTTTCCACAGGCGGTGAGCTGTCGTCTTCCGATGAGGATGAGGACGACGATTCAGATTCGGGTGGTGATATAGCTGTGATGGGAATGGCGGTAGGTGTTGAGCGTCCCGTCGTTGTCTTCTTAGTATCGCTCGACGACGCACATTCAGTATCCGACTCGTCATCCGAGTCCGGCGGGGGATCGCTCGGATCACTGGAGCTGTCCGTGGAATCGTCGTTGTTGTTATAAAGAGGAAGCGCAAGGAGGTCGTAGAGCCACTCCTTGGCCTTCCGAAATCCTTCCACGTCTGTAAGCTCAGACTTGTAGACAGCTCCTACATAGGCCTG
Organism: Sistotremastrum suecicum HHB10207 ss-3; assembly: GCA_001632355.1. NCBI lineage: Eukaryota > Fungi > Basidiomycota > Agaricomycetes > Sistotremastrales > Sistotremastraceae > Sistotremastrum > Sistotremastrum suecicum. The sequence goes on from KV428294.1 coordinate 16,236, forward strand.
AAATACTTGCGACTGCATTTTGGGAGACGACTGGATGTTTAGGACGGAGGGGGCCACTGCAGCAATGCGCTCGTGGAACCTATAGCCTATGGCCCACTGCGAGACCTGCTTCAGCTCAATGAGTTGAGCGCGTTTTGGCTAAGGATGATGATGAGCTCCGGTCGACGTCGAATAGACAGAAACGGAATACCGTCAAGATGCTTCTCCGACTATCCGGAAAGGCCTCACAGACAAAGAGAGCCGCTATCATCTCGATAATGGCACTCCCTAGAAATGCCAGTGCTTCATTGTCCTTGCCACCTACATCGTACTCTGTAGCCGTAGCAGCGAGTCCCAAGAGACTGCGGTGCGTAAAAACTTGATCAATCAAATTCTGGGGAAGAGCTGGTGCGGGGGGTAGCGATGCTGATAATGCCATTCAGATATTGGTCGGAAGATATTCTCGAGCCTGGGCGTATGGGAGCTTGAACACATACCCTATATAAGACATAGGTTGCTGTGTGATTCTGGAGAGATCGATCCCTATGCCCTGATGATTATGCCCGAGTGCAATAATCAGAGTTGTTCAATCGGACAAGCGCTACCCCTAATCAGAGGCGTAGTTGGCTTTTCTATAATTTCTCTGCTACAGTATGGGGTGAGACACCAGGATCGAAAGGTAAGGACACAGGTGTACACACCTGGTTGCAGCACTATAATATATAGCTTGAGGAAATATCTAAAACCCAATTCGGTAAGTTTCTGTTCCCCTGATAGAGGATGTCCGTTACAAATCTGCCGTTCATGAGAGTTGATCTCAAGACGCCGATGCCATGCATGAACCACACTCCAGGAAGACGTACATCTTTCCATGCCGGCGGTGCTGGTAGACATGAGGTTTTAATTGACAGCTAGGGCAATCGAAGTCGCTGTAATCCCGGTGGTGGCCTCTAAATACGATTAGAGTGACCGAGCCACTTTCCCAACACGACCTGTGTGTGCCATTTGTCCTTGAGTCGCTCTCTCAAGTACATGATCCCGATTATCCAGAGCGATTGCGAAAATTCTTGAAATAAGGGAAAGCCGTCGACGTCGTCGGGACGGCGAACGCAAATATGATAGGCGCTCATATTCATCTCTACTTCAGATTTCAACTTTCAAGTGTCTTGCCACACTTCGAAGTCGAGCCCATGCTAGGAATGCTTTCACCACTGCCACATCACAACGTCTCGTTCCATTCTGATTCTTTGGCATCTCATGCGCTCGGTCGCTCTCGAAGCATGGGCTCACCTACTTATAACCAAACTGGTTCCTTATCAATGAGAGGGCCTCATCCACTGCCTACCGTCCTGCTACGTGTCCACAACTCTCATGCGGAACTCCCTCTCATATTTCTCTCGAATCCTGGCATATGTGCATTCGAGCGGACATTGGCTATCGATACGTGTCTACCACCGTTACATTTGCCCGCCTCGTTCCGGTGGGGATCCAAAGTTTCAGGCGCGATGGAGAGTCGCCGGCCTGTCGATACATCGTCTTTTATCTACTCTACGCTTGTGCGGAAATGAGGGCGATCTAGAGCCTCGAGTCCAGACTGTCAATGACTATCTCTAACTTGAGCGTTATAGGCGTTCAATGCGCTGTCCTCGCTATTATCTCGTTCGTGTACGCCCACGGCCGTCAAAGCAGTCTGCCTCTGCCAATCTATTCGAGTCTTTTACGCTCGAGGATTCTCGCCTGTCGCCGTCGTGCACGCATGTTGCTCAAAATTCAGCTAACAGCTCGGGTATCCCGTCATGACGTATCGAAAGAAGCCGGAGACCGTTTGCCGAACCAAAAGAGGCACAAAGCCAACTGCACGGGTGAAGACGTTGTTCGCATTCACACTCCAAAAAATGCAGAGAAAATCGCTGAAATCGACTTATGAATACACACATTCGAAGGCCTTATTTGCTGCTGAACTGGGCGTGGGGGTACCTGCAGATGTTGGAATTAATGATGTCTTTATTTATCGTTATCGGCTTGTTATTTTTGTTCTTGTTTCAGCATCCGGCAAGGCAACGTCGGACTTCGAATTTGTTACCTTTATTTCAGCGCCACACCTCGACGACGCCAACACGCCCCGTCCCCCCCAGCAACAGCGCTCGTGGTGCGCTTTGTATTATCTCTCTTCATTCCAGTCAATACTCGTCTTAAGACTCTCGACACTCTTTTGATTTTCTTCTCATTCACATCTAAATTCTCTGAAAAGAGTTCCCCTTGCGTGTGATCTTTGATCATGGCTCGTTCGTTCGATTCGGGTCAACGCCCATTAACCAACGTCCCCTACGAGTCAGCAAACAACCCATACAACTCAGGCGCCGGATTCTACAATGAATCATCAGGATTTTTACCTCCTCAGCAACGCAAAAAGAGCGGACTGAGTCCATGGATCAAGTTTGGCATTCCTATCGTCGTTATCATCATCGCGGCTGCCGTGGTCGGCGGTGTAGTAGGCTCGCGTGATCATAAAAGCAGCACCAGTTCTTCTGGCTCATCATCATCTGGCCCCTCCAACCCATCAGCAGCCGCGAGTTCGGCTGTCAACAACAAAGAGGCCATTGGAGTATTCCCCACCGCGACCGATAGCTATGGTCTTCCCGTTTACCCTACTACTGTGAGGCTATCTTTGCTTCAACAGACCACATTATATTGACATTCGCGCCTCTCGCGTCTAGGCAAACACGGCTGCCTTCGTGGCACCGACTTTCGTCGCAAGCGCTACTTCAGCGGCTTGGCCTTCCGATACTTTCACTCCTTCATCACCTGCTCCCACTTCGGTCAGATCAGATCGCCCCCGTCTCATTGCTCCCAAATATAAATGGGATGCCCTTCCCGGCCTTATCGCCAACGATCCCTATCTCCAAGAATGGAATGCAACCATCATTGGAAACGCGACGGCTTACAACCAATCTTCTCTCGTCCAGTACACTGTTGACGGTGGACTTTCTCTCAGTGGTGTCCTTGATGTCGCTCGTCAGGTCAAAGAGAGATTGAAGGCTTATGCATATGCATTCCGCATTACGGGAAATAAAGGCTGGGTGGACAGAGCTTGGGATGAAATCCTCGTATGCTTCTTTTCCCGTCTTCTCCGCAGCCGCGACTGACATCCAATCCCAGAACGCGTCGAACAACGGATCTCAGCCTTTCTCAGCCGGAAACGACGGAGATAACTGGAACAGCCAGCATTTCTTGGATGTCGGCGAATTCACTGCAGGGTTTGCCATTGCATACGACTGGTTGTATGATCAGTGGTCCGATGATCAGAGAAATGCTATTATGTGGACGATGCTCAACCTCGGTCTTAACAAGGGTGTACAGTCGTACACCAACAACACTTTCCATGACTTCTATGGTTGGTGGCAAGATGACGTTAATGGTAACTGGAATTGTGTCTGCAATTCTGGTCTTACCCTCGGTGCCCTCGCTCTCCTTGGAGATGACCCTACTGGTCAAGCCCAACAACTTCTTGGATTTACTATTCCAAATGCACTCGCGAATTGCGTACAGGGACCTTCGACGGACGGTACGTGGTCCGAAACCGCCAACTATTGGTACTTTGGTACCACCGGACACTCCGAGATGACATCGGCTCTCATGACCGCAACCGGCTCTGACTACGGCATGCTTCATAACAACACCGCCTTTAACCAGACTGGTCTCTTCCACATGTATGTCACCGGCATGACCTCCCTCTTCAACTACGGTGATCACGGTCCTAATAAATACTCGACCACGGCCGATTCGTTGTTGTTCTACGGAACCCAATATAACACGCCCGCGTATATGCTCTTCCAGAGAGATCAACGTGACGCTCACAGCGATCCTTGGGCGATGTTCTGGTACGATCCCACCGTCACGGGCGCATTCTGGGACAATCTTCCCCTTGATCATTTCTTCGATGATCCCGTTGATCAATGGGCCTCTATGCGCACTTCGTGGACCTCGAACGAAGGCCTTTACGCTGCAATAAAATCCGGTCAGCTCCAGAAGCATCAGAATCACAACGATCTCGATTGTGGTGATTTCGTCTTGGATGCTATGGGTCAACGATGGGCTGGAGAACTCGGTTCGGGAGATTATGACGCGAGCGGTTATTTCAACGGTAATGCTCAGGACGGCACCAATGGTCAACGCTGGTTGTATTACCGCAAGAGAACGGAGGGTCAGAATACAATCGTCGTTGGAGAGCAGAACCAGTTGATTACTGCTGAGCCTACCATCAAACACGGTTCGACTGGTGAAGTTCAGGATGCGACTACCACGTATCAGGTCCCTAGCACGTCGTTGGCGTACTTCACCACAGACATGAGCTCTGCCTACTCCACCGCGTAAGCGCCCGTTGCATCCTTCATTTTGTACGTATCCACTAACCCGCATACAGGACGTCGATGAAGCGTGGTCTCCGGCTTCTCGCTGGTCGCAAGCAAGTCTTGCTCCAGGACGAGATGGATACCTCCGCTCCTATCCAATGGCGTATGCACACGAACGCGACCGTCACCCTTAACGGAGCAACCGCTACTCTCGCCCTCGGTGGTCAAACGATGATAGTCCAGATCCTCAGCCCATCAAGCGCGACATTCACAACATTGAACGCAACGCGCTATGCCGATGATCCTCCTCTTCCTCCCAACCAGGTCGATCAGCCCAATCCCGGCGTCACTGTCCTCGCTATCAATTTGGATGCTGGCCAGCAGACTGTCCAAGTTCTGTTCAACCCTCAATGGCCCGGCTCTTCATCGAGCGACTTCGTCACTCCTCCCTCTGTCAGCCTTGATGACTGGTCCTTGACCAGTCACAACCAGTCCTGATCGATCATGACCCGTACGAACATTAAGACTTGTATCGTTTCCTTCTTTCCTAGAACTTATCGACTAGGATGATGATACGCCTACGTCTATCGTTTACTCTCGTTTTACTTTTCTTCTTTCCCTTTTTAATTTCTTTTTCCTGTCACAGCATACTTTGGACAATGGTGATTCTTTGATAGCTTCATCGACAAAAAATGCCTTCTGTGTATTTTCATCTTCGTACATAGGAAGCCTGATGGATAAACTACGGGCCCAAGCATTCGAGGTCGATCAAAGCGCTGCATTGAAGAGAGTAATGGAGGCCAAAGGGATGTCAAAACGAACATGTATGCGGAAAGTCTGATGCGGAATGAAGTAGAAGTACAGATGCGATGATTAGAAAAGAACGTATGCAGGCGGTCATCGAAGGGCAGACATGGCAGACATGGCATCCTGAACGGCAGTCAAAAGGTAATTCTTTGGATGACACGGAGACGGATATCGGCAGGATCGTCGAAGGCAACATCACTGAGGGAATTGGTTTTGGTACGGGATCATAGGGTCGGGATACTGATTGTGCGGAATCGTTATCGAATTATCGTGCGGAACCAGCGGACTCGACATCGTTGTGAATGGCACAGATGTGTTGTGCGGAGAAGCGATAGGAGGCGAACTCATAGCAGGACCGCTGGAGGACGACCTGAGCAAGCTGATGTCAATATATGCATACTAAAACGATAGACAAACGACATCTGAAGATGCTGTGGCTGTGAACATTGACAGCTGCGAATGTTCTGAACGACTTGAATGAGATGATTGACTTGACGGGTCTGGTTTTCGACCATGTTTTTGAAAGCTGCGATCTCGTCTTCCAAGCGATTCGTTCGGGCTTCAGATATTCTGATCGAGCCAACGTGAGAGTCCGTCAATTTCTCTAGTTCTCTCAAGCGCGTCTCGTTGTTGGCTAAAGTTTGGACGAGTTGGCCGGTGTGGCTTTGAGCACCATTTTTCACCTGCGGCGGATGACGCTCGACAAAGTCAACAGACAAGACGACCTGATCGACAGACCTGCTGTGAGAGTTCGCGTATTGCCTCGGTGATTGGCTGGAGGGATGCTGCTTGCGGCATGGGCGTCGAGGAGGTCGATGGACTCGAGTGCAAAGCGGCGGGCGACTGGGGGCGACTTCTGAGAGCAGCTGGCCAAACAAAGCCAAGCAAACGCTTATCCTCTTCCCACCAAGCCATCTCCTTGCAACCTTCAGTCGTGGCTTGATTTGAGATCATTTCTTGAACTGTGTCAGGAGCATTGCCCTCCAGTCTCCTCGGAACTCTCTGTCACGCTGATGTATTCCTTGTTTGGGGTTCCCCCAAATTTTTCCACTGTAGACATTCGAAGCTCCAGGCTTCGGGCAACTCGTGCACTCGGATGCTTTATCCCTCAGCCTCTCAATAGTCCTTGACATGTGGAACGACAGCGTTCCTGAATGCTGTGGCTCATCTGGCGAGGCCTGCCTTGATAATCTCGTATCTACGACATTTGCTGATAGTACCTTGTTTTGGATCGTTCAGTTTTGCTGCGGGCTCTTCACGAACAGCTATCATGCTTCCCATCATATGCCTTCAACTCCAATTCTGCGTGGATCTTTGGACTTCTCTGAGCACTGTAAGACCGCTCTGCATGTGGTGCTGATCACACGTGTCATGCGAACAGTCAATGCCAGTTCTCATCTGCCAACTACAGTGCTGTACTTTACTCCGAACTCGTGACAGAACTGCGCACACGACTGAATATGCTTCAGGAGAAATGGAAGTCGCAAGACAAACGTGTGCTGCTTAATCCTTCTTCAGAAGGAAAATTCTTCTCGAAGCGGTCGATACTTCGCTATCTCGCCTGACCTATTCTTTTGATGCTTCCCTTCTTTGCTGACTCTGGGCAAACCTCTGCAATTTGAACCACAAGTTGAGGCACCAGCAGTCGAGCTCCTCAAACAATACTGATTCGAGCCCTATCCATGTTATCTCTAGACGGTATCGAGAACTTGAGATTTTCTCATGAGATACGAATGCGATGAATGTATGGTTTGGGGCGTCTAAAATTTGTGCTCATTCCAGATCATCGCGGTTATCGACGGTTTACTATGAATGAACCCGGGTTCACCCTCTCGGAAAGTCTATCAATCTGCTACGATGCGTTTTACTGCCGCACTGTTTCACGTGCCAAAAAATGCCAAGAGGTGAAACAGTCAATGAGTCGTACAAGGGGTCCATTATAGGGATATAAAGAGTCAAGCTACGAACAGCTCTCAATTAACTGCTCCACAGTTATCTCAAGATGCAACTCAAGCACTATCTCGCCGCCGTCGTTGCGACTGCCACCATTCTCGCTGGAACTGTCACCGGTCAGTCCTGCCATTTGTCGACTCTTGTCATATGGCTGAACGTCGAATCATTTTCAAGGCGCCGCAATGCCCGCACCCACCCCTCCTGGGGGATGTCCTAAGCCCCCGGCTCACTGGTACGAGAGCGACTATCACGGGTATCGAAATTTCGACTGACGTTCCCTAATTCAGCCCTTAAGCCTTACATTGTTTCTGAAGTCACGAATGAAGTTCTTATTGTTTGTTTGACAACGATCATACTGTACTGGTAGCGTCGCAGACGATAAGACTTGAGCCACATTCTCCAAGCAACTCAGAAATTGATAAATACGGAAGAGTGATTAATTGTCAGCCATGCTCATCTCGCAGCGCAGTCAACCTCGTGTTCCTCGGAAAGTGCGGTGTGAAAATTGGGTGTACTGCAAGTTCAAACTCCGCAACTTCGCCTGTCCTTGGCCTGCTTGTCAAGTTGTACGTTCACTGGCATTCATCACATTTTTTCAGTCTCTTCATCAAAGATTTTGGACTCTCTATTCCGCAGAACACTCGTCCGGCCACTCCATCGATGATCCTGTAGAATGATCGAATAACCAACACAGCACAGTAAGGCCGACTCTCATCGTCGTCCTCCTGACGGAGGTGGCTTAAAAAGAACGTTTCATGAGTGCTTAGCACCGATCTACAGCTTCCCTGCATCTATTTGACAAGGATGCTCTAGACCGGACCTCGGGTACCCCGGGTCATGCCTCGTTCGACTATCAAACTTTCAAACCGGACTACTGGTTTCAAAACCACATATTCTGCCTCTGGCCTTTTTATGATTCATTCGTGGACCCGGGTGACTCTCATGATTTCACCGTACTGCCAGTAGTACAGCACCGTATCTGTGTTCGTCGATTTGAGATCGGAAACTCCGCGAATCAGGCGCTCTGCGACCACCATACACCCGACCGCTTAGATTACTAGTGCGTCAAGCATGCCTACAGCGTGTATATTGTCCATGCGATGCGACACATCTCTGTCCACTCTTGGTCCATGAATTCTATCTCTGTCGATCAATTTAGATCTCCCGGTCAGTGTATATCTCCATCGATTGCAATATTTATCGATTGGAGCAAAATTTGAGTGCTCTTATTCATGAGGTCCAGAATTCTGTGTTCGTCCTAGGCTGCATTGGGCCCCGTTTCCCCCACGAGTGTGCATTGACTTGGTTGTTCCTGGATTGTTGAGCATCACTGTCACACGCGGTCGTGTGCCGCGTGCAACATTGGACAAAATCGCAACATCTACTCGAGATGCGACTATAAATGACGGCGTCAAGGCATGTTGGATAGTTCAAAGTTGACAATTCACTGTCATGCGTTTCACTCAAGTATTTCTGTTCACGCTCCTCTCAGCAATTGTCTGCGCATCGCCCGGTATGTTTCCCTTTGTCTCCCCTTTTTCACTGGCATTCGAGTCATGTTCTTACGTTAACCTTCTGTCACAGCGCCTGCGGTTGATGATTCCGATATCGTCGGACCAGCACATGCTTCACACATTCTCCGGCGCGATCAACACGGATCGATCGACGACGCCCACCCCATAAACCTTCGAGCTGTAGACGACAGCGATTGAAGTGCAGGAATTCAGGGCTTATTATTGTTTTAAGACATTTGGCGTATGCGGTGGTGATGATCTAGACTTTCTCTGCGTCACGGGAGTTACAAATAGTTAGCCAACCTTCTGTTGTAAATCTCGTAATGTATCCGCAATTCCCACAAGAGCCTCTCGGTTCCATCATAGCCCTATACTGTGTTATGAATTTGTATCCCCACACTGACCCTTCAATTTGAGTCACGGAATAAAGAGCTCCGCATAGCGAAAGGGCGAGATATCATCCCGGTGTCTTCTTCTTTTGTTTAAATATGGGAGTAGCCCTCTTGCTAAGCGACCGCGAGAAAGTCATGTGGAGTCTGTCAAGGCCCTGCGATGGCTCTCCCACCAAGGCCTCATTGTGAGAGGACAGTTCAAGATGACAGACATGACAGTAGTATAAAGGAAGACTGTCTTGGACGTAAGTGTTCAAGCTCTAAACCAAGCGCCGGCCACTATCGATAATGCAAATTTTGTCTTACATTTCCGCTCTCTTCGCCACTGCGGCGTTGCTGATCCTCGCTGTCTCAGGTGAGACGTCTAAGCCTTTATCGATATATATATATATAGTACTATGGGAATTGACTGTCTCCTTTCTTCTGCAGCTGCTCCCAACCCGCAACTTATACCGGTTCCTGATCCCACTCAAGACCGACACAATTTCTAGGGAATGCTGAGGTCTGTCAAAGGTTTTTCTGAAAAGCACTTGGATTGTGATGTGAGCAAATATGGCCCTTTAGACGAGCCGATATGATACTGATTGGTCTTTCGAGACCCCAAGGCTTGGAAGTAAATTTTGATAGTGTGATCCGTAGATCCGGACAAACTTGTGTACATTCTGAGATCTAGAGAATCACTAGAGACCCCCATACAACTAGTGGATACTCCATCGAGCTCTCTCCAGTAACTCGGAGTGGCGATCTCCGAGTCAATGGCACAGTAAAGATTATATTCTTTGCCCTGTCCTCCCACCCGCGTGGTCGTCTAGGAATGAATGAGACTGGTGACACAGCAGGCAGGGCAGCGTATCCGCGGTGATTATATGCTGATTATACGCTGAATTCATAATTAATATTATCAAAGTATACTCACTGATGGTGGGCTGATCGTATAGAATGTCCAATCACTGATTGCACGATGACAATACGTTGAAGCAACGTTACGTAATCACAGCGCACACTCTTCGTCCCTTCAATGAAAGTATTCATAAACGCTCATTGAGGATCACTGAATATACGTGAAATCGGTTCAATGTGTTGTCTCTGCTCGTACATATTGTCCCCGCTCTGATTGTACGCTGATCCTACCCCTTGTCTCCTCACGGTATTCTCGGTGTATTCTCAGGGAGTGTACGCTGACGTAATTTCAAATACATACAGCAGCACATCAGTGAGGCGACGGGGAGGATACCTGGAATATCCACAGCATACCATCACTGTCCCTCAATGACGGCGTGAAATGTACGCACAGTGTTGGCAAGCTGTTGGCATCTCAAATTCTTTCAGCTCGTATTCTCAGTGATAAGACTGTGGGTGTACAAGCCATATGCTCGCCGAGCGGACGTTTTATTTCTTCAGTGAACATCTGCGCAAGTCTTCTCCATATCAGCGGCGTACATTCACTGAAATTTTGGATCCGGAATCCGGATCTGCATCGCTGATCCAGACACCCGTTGCAGACGACGGTTTCGGATTCTTCATCCGCGCTCGCAATCCTGATCCAGCACGTACATTCCGCATTCACATTCCAGATCAGCATTCCTATCCCGAATACGGTACTGCTCATCGCAGACAATTCTCAAATCCCCGATCGATCTGGAGACCCGCCCTCATCGCCGTAGACGATTCGTCTCGGACGACGAGTTCCAGTACGTCCTACTACTTGTTCCCCCATTTCCGCCACCGATCTGAGCATCGATTCCAGCATGCGTT
>KV428295.1:0-26386 GCA_001632355.1 Sistotremastrum suecicum HHB10207 ss-3
CGGAACAGAATCAGAAACGGACGTCATTAGGAATCAAAACAGTGGGCGCACCAAGAGAAGCATTGCAAGACTTCTGGTCAATCTTGAGGAGGGAAGGACTGGGCACAATGGTGATGTCGTCGTTCAAGTGATGATGCATCGATGATGGAAGGTGTTGAGGCGGAGTTGGGATTTGCGGAACAAGACGTGCGCGCAAAGTTCAACATCACGTGATGTTTAGGGCAGGCTCGGATGACTGGCACCGCTGCGTGATTGCCGGTGAATTGTTCCGCACGACGACCTGGCCCAAACTGAGGGCGGGTCAACCAAGTCACACTGAGGGAGATCCAATTAAGCTAATGCATCGATGTTCTCAACTTATAGTAGATTCAGAACTGTTACAGTAGAGGTAAGCGAGTACTAGCTATTGATATGTACCGGTCGAGATCGGGCCATATCACAGAGGATATCAAGGGATATCAGTGGGCATCTTGAGAGGTATCCCGGGCGCCGATATCCGGGTGGTATGATTTTGATCTCAGCCGATATCCGAGCACCTGTACCTCATCGATTACAAAGCAAATTAGGTGTATGATTCGGCTAACAACTTGCACCTAATATGATACGATAGGCCTAATCCTCTTTCCAGCAGAAATCCAGCAAATTTTCGTGACCTTAGACACTGAGAGACGACCTGTAAATACAGTAAATAATAAAGTACATTCGGACTATCTCCCATAGCTCCGTTGCCCCTTAGTTCACTTCTTGGGACCCTGTTCAACGTTGCCGCCGTCTCGGAATAGCTTCGGCGCCGCCCCGTCCCGCCAAGACCCTGTCTCCGCTCCGCCCCGACATCCGCCTCGCTTGCCGCCGCTTCGCCCTCGTCGTCGCTGACGATGAGCTCGCTCCTCTCTCCCTCCCTTCATCAATGCCCCAACATATATATATCACCGTGATCGTATCAATCACGGCTACATGATGATACGCTTCATTTCTCAATCCGACTTCGCTGCACACCGGTAGTTGTACCTTACTCATTAGGGGATGTGGGTCCACTGTTCATGTTCATGTAGTGATTAGATATATATAGTATCAGTGTATTGAGGTGGGATTAATTCAATTATATTGAACTCTATGGCTACACACACAGTCCGCTCACTCTCAACAGCCGAACGATCGCGCCGACTACATAGCACGATGAACAGGGAGCAGGCGCGGGAATTGTGGTGTTGATGAGTAAAGATGCCAGATAGAGTGTAGAGGGATGTGCAGGGGATCGGACAGAGGATAAATTAGTAATAGCATGAGGAACGCGAATACCGCACTCACCATTGAACGACCCTACCATCCATCATCCATCATGTGGATACATCGCAACATGACGCCAACATCTCCCGACACTTCTGGACCGTCCCGGTGCATTGCAACACCTTCTTCTTTCGTCACCTCTCTGAGTCCTCAGCAACATCCTAGGACGTCCGTCCGTCATCTCCTCCGAGTCGCTCCAGAGTAGCCGCGGCAGTAATGCGCCATACATCCACCTGCTCTGTGCGTTAGTTTGACTGTAGAATCTGCGTAGACGTGTGTTTGCGTACCTTAGACTGCAACACGAGCTGCCACACTCTTGGAATCCCCCTAAACTCCTCGATGTCCTCACGGACAGGTCCTTCGATTCCGAACGCAGCCAGAGAGGGTGCTTAACGACTGATTGTAGAGCTGGACTTCGAGTCATAGGGCAGTAGTACTGCGTATTGAGACCAGATAATGTTCACCAGACAGGCCGACGCTGCTATCGATTGGTCCAATAAGCAAGGGAAAACATCGCATAAAAGAAACTCGTACCTCCACCCACTCGGATGCTTGATGCTCCGAGTATCGTTCCTTCAGTGCATTCAACAGCGCCTATCCCTCTTTACAATACAAGCCTATCTTGATATCCGCGCAAGCATGGCATGGGTCGAATTGGAAAGGGGATGGGAGGTCGTAATCAGCGTCTCGCCGTGCGAGTGTCGCAGTCATTGCTTGCATCTGTAATCAGCTTGAGATGATTCGTATCATTGATCTATTCATTCTGACACGTTTGGAACACTCACCAAAAGGCAGAACGAGGCTACATCAGCCAGGATATCGTTAGGATGGAGAGGATTTCCAACCGTGACCACGACTGTCACTCAACTCCGTCTGCCATCGCTCATCGGAGATTGTCACGCTGAAGATAAGATGAGTATTCTAAGCCTTATCAAACGGTCAGAACTCTAGCAGTAGTGCTGTAATGTTGCACGTAGGCGTCTCTTAGTATATGGAAGCCATTCGTGCAGTCCGATCTATGCCAAAGAAAATTTATTTTGTAGGGTATATGGTCTCGCTCGAAAAGTGCTCGACCATCCACACGACGTTTCGAACAACACCCGTGAAGGGTCCTCGTATCGTGACGCGTATATCTTCATGAGATATCATTATATGGTTCATATACAGTGTGCAGATCGTGATATTAAGCCTCTACTACATCGAAACTAATACAAAGTGATATTTTCTCCTAAATTCTGAGTGACATCAAGTTTATGATGGCGGCACGTCTGCAATCACTCCCTACACCTGAGAATTTGCCATACGGCCCTTTGATATGTCTCAAATCCCTACCTTCTTTGCCCAAACGTGTTTCCGTGTCCTGCACGAAACACCGACCAGTCGCAGGAGGCCTGCCTGGAGCGCCTAATGTGCCTTCGTATCTCGGCGGGGACTTCTCTATTGATGGTGATAATGGCGAGGAATATGGTATAGGTAGGTAGCATCATGGATTTGCTTGCGAACGCATAAGCCTGCTTGTAGTTGTTAAGAACGAACGAAGTAACGAATAGAGGAACCATGCGCACCTCGTAAAAGTATGATAGGCTACCGGTCGACCTTGTCCTCCGTCTATGCTATATTTGCGGGGTAATGATATGCAGCAGTTGGGCAATATCCTGCCCTCGGTCTTCAATCTACCTTGCTGCGGTCGTCTCGGTCGTTCGTACGTTCAGTCGGCGGCCAGCAGCACGGTGTTCCTAAGGATGCCGCTGGGGCTATTGTCAGCGCCGCCCGTGGATATACTGACAGACAACTCACCGCAATCGTCCACGCTGCTGCATTGGCGTGCCCTTATCATCGCTTCCTCTTTCTCCGAACTCCTCCTATTCTCAGCAAACCCCTGCGCCTGGATCCATCGCTCATCGCACCCAATCTCCTTCTCATTTCCACCTCATGCTGCACTGAGACCGACATCGAGCACGGGCGCATACCCTGACGGATAACCTTACGACCTTGGCCGGAATTCTTTGAGAGTGGTGTCGTTTGACGACCTAGCTGTCGATCATATCGTCGTCAGTTTTCGAAGAGATACAAGTTGAACGGCAACTCACATGTATGTTATCTCCTATGACTCGTGGAGCGAGAATACGGTACCCAGTAGAACCCAGAGCCGTACCTATAGCATTTGTGAGCAAATGGGCATAGTATGACGCCGTTTTTATACCTGTTAGTTCCTATAGCATCATATAGTCCATCCTTAACGCATATGAGGCGACCACGAGGGTATTTCGTCAGTAGGTGGACGGTGAGCGGGTGGTGAGCGAGAGGATGTTTGGGCGCTTATAGAGTTGCCTGGCGAAGCGATGGTATAGTTTTGTTGACAGAGTACTTGAGTCGTCTAGATATTGTATGCATCGTGTAGCGATGGATGAGACGATTCTGGCAATATATACATGTCGGGGTAATGATGGAGGGAGGGAGGGAGGAGCGAGCTCGTTGTCGGCGACGATGAGGGCGAAGCGGCGGCAAGCGAGGCGGAGGTCGGGGCGGAGCGGAACCAGGGTTCTGGCGGGATGGGCGGCGCCGAAGCTATTCCGAGGCGGCGCTGACGTTGAACAGGGTCCTGAGAAGCGATTTAAGGGGCAACGGAGGTACGGGAGATAGTCCGAAGGTACTTCATTATTTTTAGTATTTACAGAGGCAGTCTCCATGGCTAAGGTCACCAAAATTTGCTGTATTTCTGCTGGAATGAGGATTAAGCCTACCGTATCATATTAGGTGCATGTTACGAGCCGAATCGTACACCTAATATGCTTTGTAATAGATGAGGTACAGGTGTATCCGAGATTCCATATCGTGGGAGGATTCGGCTCTGATATTTCTGGGCCCTCGGGCGGGAACGGTGGTGTATCCGGGCGATGATGATGGTGTGTACCTTGGGCCCTCGCAGATGATCTACGCAGCAGAAGGCTCAGCATGACAGATGTTGAGAGAGAACATTTTGGCGGTTGCAGAATGGGACGAAGGTTATAAAAGCAATAAAGCCAAGGCGTTCTTCGAACCCGTGTACGACGTCGACTCCAGAACAGCAGCAATACCTCAGCGCCGAATGCCAGACCGCCAGAATTTTCCAGGTTGATTCCAGTCCATAAGACCAGTAATCCAAGGTATTAAGGCGTGCAAAAGACGGGGTGATGATCCAAATAGGCTCATATTGCATTTGAGTCGTTGATCCAGTCGACGGTCGCTGTTGGCGCGTGTTTGTACTTCTTTGGTTGTTGCTTTCTCCATGTTGCCCGAGGCGAACAAGGCTCTGGTCCCTTTCAATCCAATCATTGGCTTCCAGATCTACTTGAAATCTTGACCTGAAGCACTCGAGCTCATTAATGTCGAAGAATGTCTTTTATCACGCCAATTGAGATGATCCAATCCCGGACGGTCTTCTCTTGAGCGAGCTCAGGCTGTATTCATTGGCACTGGTATGTCAGTATTTTCTCGTTTCTTATGCTTCAAAGCAACTATCTCTAGAGCTGCAGAAAATTATATTACAAGGCGAGAGAGTTTCGACGATATTAGAAAGTCCGAGAGACAAAGATGCCTTAGCTCCTCCCACAGGAGTCCCACTGGGTAACGATAAATTCGCCGAGGGATACGTACAATCTCACCTTACCGACATTCCGTGTTTTGAGTGATTTTGAATCTACAAACTCAATCAATCACGCTGAAACCACCTGGGATACCCGCGATTTGATTGTTGTTGATGCTTTGGACTTCCTATATTCCTCTCATTTGAATCGGGTCTTACCAACTCGCAAACCTCCGGACGGCGCTGTGTGTATCGCTCGGTCTCTATCCAAACCAAACTCGATGTTCTCAGAGGGTTCCATCTATGTTCACGAAGACAAACTATTCTGGATTGACACTAACAAGCTCCAGGTTGTGCTCGCCAATCAAATGCCGCATGCGGGGTTGCTCAGGTATCAGAAGAGTGGTACGAGCCAGACGAAATATACCATTTCCGCTCCCTGGTTCTCTCAATGGGCGCCGCTCAGGCTTGGAATTATGCACCTCCCAACGACCTTGAGGGAATGGTCAGATATCGGGTCCTCGGTGTCGACCGGATGCGTGGCAGGATGTTTATTAAAGTCGAGAAGAGAGGTCAAGCGAGAGCAGAGTTTTACAGTGTCCAATACTAGTTTAATGAGTTGCCAGCGGCGTGCTCGAATTTTAACATGACGGTAATGCAAGAATCAAGCCTGCTAAGCCCGAAGAACTGCGAAGGCGTTCATGGTTCGGAAAGTCCCGAGTTTTGTTACGTCCAACCAACTGTCCCGCCGTGCAGCGTCCACCATTCAGCGAGCGCCGTATCAGTTATTCCTTCAGCTCCTTCGAGACAAGAACTTGATATCGCTTTGCATAGAGATTTCGGCTACTCTCAGATGACTGTTTCGGCCTTTCTTGCTCTCCCTGTCGAACTCGTGTTCCTCGTCATCCATGGCCTGTCTCTGAAAGATCTCCTCAATATCGCACAGGTTTGTCTTCATTCACCATCTGAGGATAATATGCTAAACATTTCTTTCATGTAGACCTGTTGCCGATTTCGTACAATCGCACAGACCTCACGACAATTCTGGTATGGCGCACCGGATCTCGAGATTCTCCCACTCCCTACAGGACATACAGCTCTCGATACTATCCCTGCAGGGAGAATCATTCTCCTAGCTCTCAGAGCAGTCAAGTGGGATGATGCTGTAGAAAGGGATGAACCTTTGGTCCCGAAGCGGTGGTTTCCTTATCGGAACGCTGCAGATAATCGAACCGCAGGAGATTTAGCCCTTCTACCCGGAAATTCCTGGTACACTGAGTTACCGCATGGAACACCTACTATATTAATCAAAAAAGCGGAAGATGGATGGTCGGCAGTCTCGTGCGAAATTAAACTCGAACCTGATTCAGTGGAGATTTCGTGCTTGACGGCTATTGCCCTTGGCGCCGGATTTGTCAACTTACTATTCGTTTGTGCACCATCTAACAAACAAGAAACCTCTTTGTGAGTACAATTACTGATCTCGCTTCTGACACAAAGGCTCATCTAGAGATGGAATGCACAGCTCTGTCGAGATTATCAAGTTATACTTTGCCGACGAGGAACTTGGTCCAAAGGCGCCCTCACTTGTTGAACGCAGCAAAGTAATGGTTCCATGGAAACCGAGTGCATTATTTGCGGATGATGCTATGCTCGTAGCGTATGAGTTTCGCACCGGCGGTTTGTTAGTGCTCAACTTGTGTACAAATCGCGGGAGGATACTAGAGCTTAACGAGGAGGTAAGCACTTCGGAACTTATCGCTGTGACTTTACTCATGTTTCCTTTAGCAAAAACGAGAGATCACACAATGCCCCTCCATATCCTTCATTAAGGAAGCGCGCAAAGTGTTGATCAAACCAGAAATATATGTGCCATTTCATCCCGTCTATACGATCTTCGGACTCCCCCAGAATCTGTTTGACGAATTTTCCCGGGAATACAGCGGCAGGCTCTCGGAGCCTATGTGGACGACACAAAAGATGGATGACATTATGCAATTCGCCCCTTCGGACTCTCTTTCTCCCATGCCATCTGCGCTCTTGGGAACAGCCATCCATTTGACCAGGTTTAACTATAGCACACAAAAGACCGAGGGTCGTGGGGACGTTTCCCACTACGGGTACATCTATCTTTACAAGGGCGAACTGTTTGCATTCGAAACACATCAAGACGATCAAGATTTTCATGCCATCCAGCCTCCCTTATATCACGGTGCATCGAACATCTTCTCATTGTTCCAATTTATTCCCTCACCCGATCTTGAGATCTACGTGAATGATCCCTCGAGGTCCCGCATCAGGAGACTCCGCTTCCAGATTCCTCGTGACATTCCGGGTAGGATTCAAGTTCGGGTTATGGGAACGAATATATCGCATGGTCGACTGTTCATGCTGGTATTCAATGGCTACGTAGTAGAGAACCACTCTGTGGACTATGTTATTCAATACTGATCAAGTTGTCTGTATCTTCTCGCACCGCACATGCAATGCTCGTTTTGACCTTGTGTGATCGACGTCTTCTGCCCCAAACACGCCAGAAGTCATGTGGAATACGAACCCTTAAAAAGACTTCTTGATGGTTAGAACCCCATGTCCCGTGCCCTGGATCCAAACCCTCGTGTTTTCGGAATGCCAATAAACACCGAAGTGACCTAACACCCAAACGAGAACCAACCCCAAATGTTGAGATCGAACAAAATTAAAACTGATGTAGCATTTTCCAAAGCCTCCGAAATTGGATCGGTACAGGATGAACCAAGATCGGCGACACAATGATGATCTCAATTCGTCGTGAAATCATAGACATGCTTACCAGACCCTTGACTCACCATCCTTCCACTGGCAAATGAAAGATCGACTCAGCACAGCACACTTAGGTCAGCGAAATGTATACAGTACTCTGAATTTCAGAGTTCAAACAAAGCTTACCCTACACCGGTGATTACACAAAGCTTCCGCCAACACGAAGACCATCCCTTCGGAAATTTCAGGACACAGGGAAATAGGGTAAGCCGGGCGATTTCGGGTTCCTTCTCGGCTACGTCACTCCCCCTAATATAAGACGACGTCATCGACTTCTTCGCTTCAGTTTCTTCTTTCGATCGGCCAAGGGTGCCCTGAGTCCCTGACGTGAGGAATAAATTTGCTTCCGTGTCAGGCACGCGTGCAGACGGAGCGTTCCCAGCCTCATGTCTTTCCCAGTACGTTCAGCCCTAACCACGTCTAATCTCATTCCCATACCCAGCCATCAATTGAACAGCACGTCATCGTACAATGCGCAGCCACGAACCCGATCATCCACGCCATGCCATCAGAATGCACCCCAGACAAAATCAGAACATCGAAAACGAAGGATTGAGAGAAGACGAAGGAAAGACTCGGAACACTACTTGAATGAGATCCTTTCCAAACGGAGCTCCTCGATCGAAGTGGCTCGTTGGCCGATTGGCTTGGTGTGAGGGATTTTGACGATGTTCCGAGATGTTCCGAGGTCTTACTTTGTTTGTATCGTTCGTGGGTTGTAGGCGTGGAGTCAGGGGTTGGATCTGTGAGATGGGATGGGATGGGTGGGTTGAGTTGGCCACGATGTGATGCATGATGCACGATGCATGCTTGATTCGTTGGACTGGGTTGAGGTCTTGTGAGTAGAGTAGATTGTCGAGGGTTCAGATCTGAAGTTCAAACGAATCGAGGGTGATCATGATAAGAATTGACTTTTGAAAAGGGCGCGTACGGTACACCTCGAACTCTAAATTCGAGGGTCGGAAATTCGATTCGAGGAAATAATACAATACAATCATGGGTACGGATACAACCTACATACGATACGTATCTGGATCTTTCGTCATTATATTCAGCCGAGCATAGTCCAAATAGTCCATCGGAAACGAAAACGGAAACGAAATGAGAACGAGGAGCATAGGCTACAATTGATCATGAACGGTAAACGGTAAACGAAATAACGATTCCTTTTGCTTCTTCTTCTTTCTTCTTCTTTGTTCGACTTCTTCTTCTGAGATGCACCGTGACTGTACCATTAACATAACCACCAGCCAGCTAGTGCATCCTTACTGCAATAATTAAACGTTTCGACATGATGTGGTGCTGACGACGAAGGAAGGGAGGGAGGGAAGGAGGGACTGCAACCCCTGATTTTGATCGGATGACGTGGGACGCGGATTTGAGGCTCACCCATCATCATTGATATTGAGAGAATTAGGAGAAGATCTCCGATGAGGATCTGGGTTGGGGTTGATCCGAATCGAGGTTGGGAGTCAGAAGCTGGATTGTGCGAGGGGAAGGGGGGACTTACATAATGTTAAAAGATAGGGGCAGGGGCGAGCACGAGAACGAGGACGGGTGGGAGAGGAACGAGGGGATGGGAAGTCGAATTGAGATGAGAAGAGAGAGAGATGGGGTGAAAGTATATCTGCATTCTGGATTGGTTTTCATAAGAGAAGGCGTAAGGCGTGAGTCGAACGAAGAAAGGGTGGTTGAGGGGAATGGAGAGGAGGGAATCGAATTCGAAATGGAAATGGAAATAGTCGTGAGAGTCGTGAACGGAATGATTTGAAGAAGACGACGGCACCCTGTGAACGCATCAGATCCTTCTGAGCAGACGGACGGCTTCCTGCTGCTCCGGAGTTAAATGCTGAATCTTGATCTGAGTTTTCTTAACAGAGTCGCTCCGGAGTCTAGCGCATTCCTCGGTGGTAAACTGTTCAGAAGCCATGCTCAGAACGCCCGTGGCACCCATATCGACCGCACACGCATATCCACAAAGACCCGTCTGGATCTGTTCCGCACGGTCGGTACACCGTGCTGGAAGTTGGACGCCTGCATGTGATCCATCTCCGATACGATAGAGACGATGGCATGAGGGACAGATTCGTTGGGATGAGCGTTGTTTGTTGTAGACGAAGAGACGGCCGACGTCGGGGCGTGAGGGGAAGGCGAAGCGGATGAAGTCGTTGGAGGTGGATGAGGATGAGGACCAGCTTCGGTTGACATCTGATGTGCCAATCGGGTCAGCATATTTCGACTGTAGGAAAGCGGGAAAGTCGGTTATGAATATGAGGCCGTCGTCTCCCTGCTTGAGGAATGGTGGGAGGGATGACATGGACTATTAACGTAAAAGTGGGGGGCGTCGTGGGGGGACACGACGACGAGCAGCACGGGCGGATACTTGGAAAGGCAGTGCGTGTGTACGAAACAAGTGCATTGGAAGTATATATACAGCAAACAAGAGAAAAATGAAGCGAAATAAGGTTTGGGTTGCTATTCGGGGGAAGTCGGCGATCGGAAGGAAACCCTTGCGTCAGCTTACGTAAGGAATGAGCGGTTCTTTCCGGGCTCCGATGCCGTTCCGAGATCCTCGTTGCGTGACTGTCGGAGGAGAAGACGACGAAGGCGGGTGGGCATCTTCGGTGAGCACGCTGTTGTCTGGAACGCTCACGAGTCACGACTGAGACATGGCTACCGACAGATTCGACGTTGACGACGAGATACATGGATGGAGGGCGGTGCCTCGCGACCCAGATGTACTCTTCAAGGATCACCCGACAGCCAGCGGGCCCTCGCCCAAGCAAGATCCATTCCAGTTTGATGACATAGCGAGGCCCCAGAGCGAACTTGCCCGCAAGACGTTCGAGTTCGCTAAGAGTGCGCTGGACACGCCCACTTTCAATCACAGCAACCGATGCTTCACTTATGGTAAATCGCTCATTGACATCATCGACACTTCCTTCTCCTAATCTGACCGACTCCGAGGTGCTGCGCTCGTCAAGACTCATTTCCCCGAATGGAAATTCGACGAAGAGACGTATTACTTGTCGTGCCTGCTCCATGATATCGGGACTGCAGACGCTTACCTGACGACCACGAGAATGTCGTTCGAGTTCAAGGGCGGAATCGTAGCGAGGGACTTCCTGATTCAGAACGGAGCACCCGAGGACCAGGCGGACGCCGTTTGCGAAGCTATCATCCGTCACCAGGATCTTCCCGCGGGTGGCAACATCACTCAGAACGGATGCGTTCTCCAGCTCTCCACTCTCATCGGTCCGTCTTTCCCCATTCGTTCTTCCCCTTTCTCCCGATATCCAGCTAATCGATTATCCATTCTGTTTCCGTTATGTCCCGTATATAACAGATAATCTTGGAAGGTGTGCCTTGTCTTGACTCGTCGTCGGTCCCGCTTTCGTTGCTCACTCCACCCTGCTTTCTTCAGTCGCGCTGAACTCCTCCACGACAATCTCTTCCAATCCACCGTCTCCGCATTTCCTCGTCAAGGCTGGAGCGAAGCATTCGCCCAAGTGATCCTGAAAGAAGACGGCATCAAACCCTGGTGCCATACGACCGTATTCGAGAAGCCCAACTGGAGAAAAGGGGACAGCAGCAATTTTGCAGATGGGGTCAGGGCAAATACGAAGACTGGCGCCCGGTTCGAGTAAGCCTAGGGCAAATGCGTCATCATGATGGGAAGTAAGCGCTATGTAAATTTTCTCTGCTTCGCTTTGTATTTACATTGTAATCCGTCGCTTGCTCCTCCCTCTCACCTCGCTTGCTCGAATGTCTCTTGTTTTCCCGGCTCCGATATATCCGACCGCCGGCTATCGGTTGTCGGGGAAATCCGATGACCGGTAGCCGGTTCCGATTTAGTCCGACGACTTTAGGGCAGGTCGCGAGAGGGCGTAATGCGTCGTGACATTCGCGTCGCGACGCGTTGTCACGTCACTCCTTTCCTTCGTCGTCGTCGTCTCCATCCTCGACGCCATCATGCCGGCCCTCTCCATCCTCGGCTCCCCACTCCCACCCAGCAGCGCCCCCATACCAACCCAAAGCTCCTCCGCAGGCTTCTCATCCCCCGCCCGCTCAACCACTCTCCGAAACGGCACCACCCAATCCCAGAGACAAACAGCCACAGCGACGGGGACAAATGGGCAGAGTGCTACGCTGGTCGATCCGTTATCGCTTGATGATGTTGATCAGGAGGATATGGCTGAACAGGATGAAGCTGCTAAGAGTAGAAAACCGCGAGCGAGGAATTTGATGACGGAGGATGTACCGCAGGTTAAAGATACGCTCGGGGAGCTCGTCGTCACTGCTTTCGAGCAATTTATCGAAGAGTACGTTCGCGTCTCTTCACCTTCATAATTCCCGGAGGTTGATTCGATGTGTAAAGATTCACAGCCGAAGTCGACGTATCGGATGAAAATCCCATGGCGCCCGAAGGCGAACATATCTACGTCGAACAGATCCACGTCATGCGCGATCACGAATTAACAACTCTCTACGTCGACTACCGTCATATCCTCCTCACCAACTCCGAACTCGCCAACACAATTCTCCAAAACTACTACCGCTTCCTCCCCTTCCTCAAACGCGCAGTATTCAACGCCGTCCGATTACACGCTCCTACTTACGTTTATCTCAACTCTACATCCTCGAACGCTACGACTGCAGGCCTTCAAAAGCGCGACTTTAGCGTTGCTTTTTTCGGATTACCGCTCGTCAGCGGTATCCGCGACCTCCGAATGGAAAAAGTCGGCAAGCTCACCAGTATCAGCGGTACCGTCACCCGCACGAGTGAAGTTCGCCCCGAACTCCTTCTAGGAAGTTACCGCTGCGAGATGTGCAACGGCATAATCGAAAACGTCGAACAACAATTCAAATACACAGAACCCGCCCTCTGCCCAAACGGAACATGCAACAACCGCTCCGCCTTCCAACTCAACATCACAACATCCACATTCACAGATTGGCAAAAAGTCCGAATTCAAGAGAACGCCAACGAAATTCCTACGGGGTCGATGCCTCGTTCTTTGGATGTTATTTTGAGAGGAGAGATGGTGGAGAGAGCGAAGGCTGGTGATAAGTGTATTTTTACGGGGTGTTTTGTTGTTGTGCCGGATGTTAGTCAGTTGGGGCTTCCGGGGGTGACGAATGTCATGATGAGGGAGGCGGCGAGGAATGGGGCTGGGGGGTTGGGGAATTCGGGGGTGTCGGGGTTGAAGAGTTTGGGTGTGAGGGATTTGCAGTATAAGACTGCTTTTTTGGCTTGTATGGTTGCTGATGCTAATGTTCGGGTATGTCCTCCCTTCTCCGCTGCGTTTGAATCAGTGCTGATGGTGGGTCGTAGGCTGGTCAGACGAATCTGGATCCGAGCGAGGAGATGACGGCCGAATCGTTCATCCAGTCGCTCACGCAACAGGAGCTCGACGAATTGACGATGATGGTCAATTCTGATCACATCTATTCTCGTCTTGTGGAGAGTATTGCTCCTACCGTCTTCGGACACGAGATCGTCAAGAAGGGTCTACTATTGCAGCTCATGGGCGGCGTACATAAGCAAACGAAGGAAGGGATCAATCTCCGTGGCGATATCAATATCTGTATCGTCGGCGATCCCAGTACGAGTAAGAGTCAATTCCTAAAGTACGCTTCCTTCCCTTCCTCTTGCCGCCTATCTCATCTAACGCGCCGAACAGATACATCTGCTCTTTCCTCCCTCGCTCAGTCTACACATCCGGCAAAGCCTCCTCCGCAGCCGGTCTCACAGCAGCAGTAGTCAAAGACGAAGAAACGGGCGAATTCACAATCGAAGCCGGTGCCCTCATGTTAGCCGATAACGGGATCTGCGCAATCGATGAATTCGACAAGATGGATATATCAGATCAAGTAGCGATTCACGAAGCGATGGAACAGCAGACTATATCGATTGCGAAAGCGGGGATTCATGCGACGTTGAATGCTAGGACTAGTATTTTGGCGGCTGCTAATCCTGTTGGGGGGCGGTATGATAAGAAGAAGACGTTGAGGACTAATCTTGCGATGAGTGCGCCTATTATGAGCAGGTGTGTTTTGATGTTTGTTGGGTTGAGGTGATGGGTGCTGATGCGAGGTAGATTCGACTTGTTCTTCGTCGTGCTGGATGAGTGTAATGAGCAGATTGATCTTGCGCTCGCGAGACATATCGTCAACGTTCACCGGTTCAAGGATACGGCCATCCAACCCGAATTCAGTACCGAAGCTCTTCAACGATACATCGCCTACGCGCGGACATTCAACCCCAAGGTCAGTACTACTTTCGTTCCGATTCTTCCTGGCGCTGACGAGCGCCTGTACAGATGACACCGGAAGCCGCCGATGTTTTGGTTGAGAAATACCGAATACTACGACAAGATGATTCGTCGAGTGGGATCAACAAGAACTCGTATCGTATTACTGTGCGTCAGCTCGAAAGTATGATCCGGCTTAGCGAGGCCATCGCGCGAGCAAATTGTAGGAACGAGGTACGTGTGAAGCCGGCCCTGACAGATATAATTTAATTGATGGATGGACTAGATCACGCCAGCGATGGTCCGAGAAGCGTACAGTCTGCTAAGACAATCAATCATCCACGTCGAACAAGAAGATATCGACTTCGACGAAGAAGAACTCGAAGGTCAACGTGGCGACCGCGTCCGCAACGAAGGCACGAACGGGACCAATGGTCACGCCGCCGAAGATCACGACGGCGATCAAGAAATGGCGACCGCCGAATCAGAAACTCTCCGCCCCGATCCTACATCACCTTCCAAGGCACTCACACCTCCACCTGGAACCCAACCCGCACCCACGAAGAAAAAGATGAAGATCACACACGATAAATACATGGCTCTTCAATCCCTTATCGTCCTCCACCTAAACGAAGTAGAGCATACGACAGCGAAAGGCCTCGAGAAGGAAGAACTTGTGGATTGGTATCTCGAGCATAAGGAAGCTGAGATAGCGGATGTGGAGCAATTGGAGTATGAGAAAGAGTTGATTGGGAAGGTGTTGAAGAAGTTGGTTAAGGATGGGTATTTGATTGCGATTCGGGGAGATGTGCAAGATGGATTACTTGGCGATGAAGCGCCGGCACCGGAGGGTGATGGAGACGATACGAGGACGTATTATATGGTTCATCCTTCGGTGGATGTCGAAGGTGGAGGTGCTTGATTGTACTCGGTTCTGCGTGCACTTGGATTATGGATTCTTCTTTATTCTTTTTCTTCTGTCCTCTGTTACTGACAAAATTGATATTGTAAGTTTACTCTGTAGAAACCTCGCTATTTCTCGCTTTCCTACCCATGAATTGAATAATATCACGATCAAGTACGAACGTAACATGAGTCTATGTAATCGTCAAGATGACTGAGGATTGCCCGACTAGTATTGAATAGCGTAACTGACTACTTTGGTACCTTCATACGCAGGACCATCCAGAACAAAATCGATAAATATCCTAGCACGCGAAATATCAACGCATCTTAGCCGGATCCGGACAACACCTGGGATATTCCTAGGAAGCATGAACCGACACTTCCGGATACGTCTCCTCGATAGGTCGTTGTAGCAGAGCTCTATCTCATCCGTAGGCGATCTCCAGTTATACGGGTCTAAGGGGCTTGATGTGCCGTGTGGAAATGAGGGAGGATGGAGATTGACGCGCATGTTACTTCGATGGGACTCAAACGCCGTGATTTGACCTTCGTGAAAGTAGAGTGAGCAATAGCGAGTGATATCCTGCACGTCATCGGATGATACTGGCAGATGAAATTGGCCAAGACGGATACTTGTTTTTGGAAGCTCGGACGGCATCATGGCGATCGAGTTTGACGAACCTGGGGTAGGAACATTGTAACACTGGACGTCGTAGGCCGTCTGCGTTGTCCATGATGTCTCGTCTGGCGAGGTGATGTCTGGCTCGGGGGAGCTGGAGAGGAAGTGAGGAGGGATGTTGATGACCGCGTAGGTTACATATCCATCCATATTAATTATCGGATGCTTCAAGGTAAGTTGGTGTATCACCACTTTCTGGGCTTGCCTATTGACGGTCATCGAGTGAATCCTGACCATCTACACTGTGTATCAGCCACCAAATCGGATGCATAGTTCTGCACTGACGCCCAGCTCTCCAGGTAAATTTAGAATGACACCACGGTTTTTAACTCGATCCAAAATCATGACGAGCGGAGGCCAAAACGAGAGTGCTATGAGCAGCTCGTCGTCCACATACACTTCGCGCGGAATTTTAGGAACAGTGATGCTCCTTCGAGATATGACCGACGGTGCCATTGGATCCTGTTGTTCATCTTCAAATTGTAACTTGACGATGTGAATTCTGGCACCAAATCGCGTTACGAATGATAGACATGTGATAGTGCAATGTAAGTCCGTACCGGAGTCGTTCATGTGGTTCCACCTGGTCGGTATATGCAATTAAATTCAGAGCGCCCGCCCCGAGAATGGTGCTCCTTAGATGACATGTGTTACTGATATCCTTGAACTCGATTGGGAGGCTGATATCCATCCAACCTTGCTCCGCCCTCTGGATGATTAACTTTGAATCTTGGAAGTCTCTTTCGATGTACCATGAATTTCCAGGAAGACTAAACCAATAAATGGGTGGGGAAGGGCTGTCGCAATAGGGGATGACTCGTTTCGGGGTCAGGGGACCATTATTCATCGCATTGTCAATAGAAAGCACTCTCGAGACTAAAGGTGTGATGCGGTCAAGTGGCACTGTATCAAGACTGGTGTGACCAGGGGGCAAAGGAAGGATATCGAGATCCGAGGCGCCCATCCAGAATTGTCGTGAAGTTTTGGCCAGGTAATAGCATTGGCGGCAGGTCTGAAGAGATATAAGGACGGCACGACCAGCGAATAGATACCAACCCGTGTCAGATTGAATAGCTCAGCGAGTGAAAGCCCCTGAACAGCTTTAATTTGGAGTTCCACTGGGAGAAGGAGGAACTGGAAGCAAGACTGGAAGATCGTAGGCCCGTTTTCACTAATTGCAGCGGCGGGACCGAAAGATGTAGCGGTATCTATCGCATGTAGATTATAATGCATGCCACACATACCAGATGGAGACTGGTGTGGTAGTGATGAGTCAAGCAATTGAGAGGCGGTGCCGGCATTTGGCGATGTTGTCGCCTGCACAGCACAGGGTCCTCCCCACTCAAGTGCTCACTGATTCAGTACCGGTATCTGAAAATATTTCAAATGATGACACGATAAAATGATTGGACTGAGTGCCAGTGACCACTACATCAACGACAAGGACAAAAAACCACTGCCTATTACTCTTCAATACTGCAGTGCAAAATATTTACGCTCGCTTCCATCCCATTTTAAGCTGATCCACAGCCTGCCACGCGAAGGATCTAGTCCAGACACCTCGTATTCATTTATATCAGGTATCGTGACCGGTAGCTCAAGGTGATAATCAACAAGCTTTTTGGTTTGAGTATCAAGGACGGAAATAGCCAGACGATCGCCGGGCTTCCGCCAACGGATTGGCATGCAACGGGACACCTGACTTTCTGTCACATCCAATATGTGCGTTTCACGACGGGACTCGTGGGTTTCGAACGCGAGCAGCTTATCATCGCAAAGGTAGACCGAGCCGAAGTGCACAGGGTGTCTCGAAAATTTTTGGGGAAAGCGGAATGAATGGAATTTGACAGCCGCGTCCGGAAGACCAGCAGGTAACGTAGGGACGGTGTCCTGAGACCACTCAGGAATGGTATATGAGTGAGTTATCTTCAAGTCGCGTTCGGACCATTCAATATCAGAGGACTCTATGTGGAAGTCTTGAGATTCAACTACATCGGATTCAGATGGCTCGAGGGGAAATTCGGCGAGGTGGAGAGTCTGCTTCATGTTGTAGGTTTCTGGATCAATGTCTTGAGTCAGGATGACGATTTTCCGACCCTTCTTGCTGAGAGAAGCTTCGAGCATAGTTCGTAGCGGTGGCTGAAAGAAAAGCGTCAGACCGATATCATTGATCAGCACCTTTGAACACGTTTTGACTCACCCCGAAGTCAGGTTTAGGAAAATGTAAGATAATGCCACATTTCGTGGTGACATTCAAGACCCGTAAGAATTCTTCGCGGTTCCCGAACGTCCGAATCGCACAGACAAGGAGGAAAGGATTCCGGAAGCTAACTTGATGGATTGGTTGAGATAAGACGACGCGTTGTTCGCGCTTGATCACTGGAGCCGCAGCATCTTCTCGCTCGTCTGGGAAACCGATTGTGAGAGCGCGGAACATCCTGATGACGGATGAGTATGAAGATGGCAGATCAAGAACGACAGGGATACCAGTTCAATGGATCTTTGTAATCTTTTGAAGCCATATGCAGCATAACGTCCCCTCCTCCAATAACTTCGGTGTCGATCTTAGGAGCGATGATCCCTGCTCCCAAATCGCACGAGATATGCGTCCAACCAGGCCAAGCTCGTTTGATGGTTGCTCGGTTCGTCTCGCGCTCGATATACCATGAATCACCAGGGAGAGTGTGTATATCCACATTTTCGACATTCGTCATTCCTACGCCGTGAGCATAGTGAAGAGCACTCTGAGGTTTCGCTCCCTCTACGTTCAGCGCAATCGAAACGGATACGAATCTCGCTGCGAAAGAGTAAAGACGATCGACTGGGACAGTTTTAAGAGTGTGGCCGGTAGGTAATGCCATAGCATCTATGTCTATGGCCTGCATCCAGAACTCCCGAGAGGTCTTCCCTTCGTGATAAAATCGATAGCAAGTCTAGACCAAACTGTCAACTCGAGAAGGTTGAATTAGCTCTGGGCTCACTTGGGCAACATTGACCAAGTCGCTCAATTTCGCGTCCTGCAGAATGATTGATGTAACTTCTGGCGGCAAAGTAAGGAGCGTAGCTTTAGGCTCCATGTTGGGATGTTGGGTAGAGTGCGGAATAGTATCGCCATTCATAGTTCACAACGAAATAATCCAGCAGAAGCTAAGTTGCGATACACGTGTCACGTCAACGAGCAAGCCGTCGCCATAGTGCCCAATTGATGGTGCCTCAAGCCTCAGAGCCGTCGGCCTTTGTTCCGGACGTCCAGGCCGAGCTCGAAGTGAATCAGGTTTCCAGCTCCGCTATGGCTCTTGCCCCCGTCAGATCAAGGAGATATCAGCAAAAGGCGAAAGAAGTCATCTACGATGAGGCGGAGGAATGTCCGAGTCAACATATGTATCGTAAGTTGAACGATTGGTCTGAGCTATCTGATTTCACATATTATTATCTCACGATTTAATATATACACGCGTTCGTGACCATGAATTCTTATACTGTTGGTCATCTCATACTCATAGGACTGAACGCTCCGATCCAGAAATGTGTCTCATCAATTTCTCCAATTTTTCGTCCAGCGAAACAGCTGCCTTCCGTAACTCTCCGCTCTTGTCTTCCGGGCGACCACCAATTGCGATAACGGACGACGGCAAATCATAAGTGATTGTGCTCCCTCCGTTTGCATTCTCGGCAATGAATATTTGAGGTGGTACATGAAGTGCCGTCGTTCGATCATGGACGATCATGGTTTGGGCAATCAGGGGATTTCCAATCGTGTAAAGAATAGTTTTCGGCGGAGATTGAGAATGAGACAGCTTATCCGAGAAGGAGTAGGAAGCTGCTCCAAAGAACCTAAATGCCGGGTTAGCAACAATATCGATCGGAAAGGCAGCTGCCACGAACATAAATCCCGAAGGCCCAATTTTCTCGTTGATCGACTCTTGGAATTGATCCTTGCTCAAAGAATCACGGAACACCTCCAAGCCAATTGGAGAGTGACGATTGATAGCTTCATCAAGAGAAGCTTGCACTTCGTCTATAGTGCGAGCGCTGGTGAAAGTGATGCGTTGGGCGGTGTACGACTGGACGTGCTTCGACATGCTGGGAGAGTGAAAGTGACAACTGGGCCAAGCTTTATAGGATTGAGAGGCGTACTTTTGAATGCTTCTGAACTCGTGAGCAAGGGGAGTCTCGGCGATCAGCTTGTGCAGGTCTTGTGCAGGTCCAGTCCCCAAAGAAATTGTCCCCAGGGTTTTGAATTGACTGAATAAATTCATTGGTCTCGGTCACTTTGGCGTTCGCGAGAGAGATCGATTTTCTCTAATAGAGACCTTGCATGAAGTCTGAAAGATTGGTAAACTCATAATCTGAGCCGTCGCGAGCCAGGGGCCGTATATTCCAGTGAATTACGAAGCCTTCCGAGTCGGAAGATATAATTGGTGCACTGCCAGTCACACCTAGTCGAAGGCTATAGTTTAGTCAGATAGACGAGAGACTGTTACAAAAGCATCCAACCTTAATTCATGGCAGTGATGCCTGACCAGGTCAAAACCTGTGACGATACTGTGAGACACTCGCGGCTGCCACGTGAGCAACTTAAAGAATAAGCACCAAATAATTGTCGGTGTCGATACGGACTCTCCAGTCTGGCCTTCAGTGGACTGAGATGGAATGCGTTGTCGAGATGAAGGCTAACTTGTTGTCAAAAAAGTTCTAGGAGAAGGACATCACAGGAATGACGAAGGGTACAACTTAGCCGAGCACGCCGAGTTGAACTTTGGCATTGTTTGTTTTGGGTTGACCTCTCGGGACGGGAAGCCGTTCTCCCTTATTCTGGTGCTGGCTCGATGCAACCAAGGTTACCAAGTTCTCATGCCTACACGTGTCGCCCTGAACTAGCACAGCATGCAAAAGAAGCTGTTTGCGGTGCAAACATGAAGAAAACAGTGTGAAAACTGAGCCAAACTTTTCACCGTGTTTGCGCTGCGGTGCAGGTGAAAAAATAGTGCCTGTTTGACTTGAAATGCAGGGAAAATAGCGTGCGAAATTACATCCTATTTTCACCATCCATTCGAGGTTTTTTCAGTGCATCCAGTGTCCATTTTCACTCTGAATTTCGGTGAAAACTTGATGAGATACTTCAAAGCAAAAATGATCAATTTATTCACGGCCCTCACTGTGCGCACAGGGTGAAATTAGACAATCGGTTTTCTTGCGATCTTCAAGCTGTTTGCACTGAATTTTCTCTCAGTAATCTCACAGATTTTTCATCCTGTAATCGCTGAGAGGACTCAGACTTTAAGCTGTGATTTTCAATGAAAACAGGTGTAGGGTTTTCACCGAGTGCGCGCTGAAAACCGTATGGAGAAATTGGGTTATGTTCTCCTCTGAAAACAGCAATGACCCCGTGGACCCCGTGGACCGTCATCCGTTTGACGTGATCCAGGATACACGATCTAGGATGCTCGATCCTGGATGCACGATCCTTGTACCTATATCCATAATATCTCAGACCGATCTTGATCCTGCACATACAATCCTCGAACCTAATCCATGACATCCTCGAACCTATATCCATGACATATCAGACCGATACTGCGGGATACAGGATCTATGACTCAGACTCACTGCGGGATACTGGATCTGCGACTCAGATTCTCCGGATGACCGATATACTGTGGGAAACAGAATTTACGACTAACCCGCAGGACAGATAGCATACCGCATCACCAAGCCTAGGCAGAGACTGACCTAGTATCCTTGATCCCGCTCGTATCATCACCATCCGCTCATCACATCACAATACTGTAGTCTCTGCTTCCTTCAAATGCTCATTCGCCCTTTCGATCTCAATATCAAGATCGCATTGTTCAGATCGACTCTCCCCGACTTACCAAACCGAAGGTCGGACTCTATCCCAGATCACCAATGCAGGAGACTGACTTCATGAACCAGTATCCATGAACCCCTCGTCCTGACACCAGATTCCGACATCGCTTTCCTGGTGAGACATGTACTGCATTCGTTCCAACATCCGTGTCAAACTCTCATCATAAACTTCAAGGTCGCGTCCAGCTCGCGAAAGACAGCTATCCTTTGATCAGTATTCAGTGATATGGGTTGCCCGGGGGACTCAATGGAAGGATGGGATCATGGAGAGATAGGCTTCCGTCTCATTGTCCCAGTGAAAATGCTGATCTATATCGTTTTCTAGCAACTCGCAGGACGAATACATGTCGCCCGAGAATTCCGAAGACCAAGAAAACACAGAACGACGAGGGAAACAGCAAAGCACGAAAGAAAATTAGAAAGCCGACAACGAAGACGAAAACAAAACCCGTAAGTGTTCTCGTATATTATTTGAGTTCGCGATGGATGACTTGTACTGTCAGAGGCATTGCTGAACCACGCAAGGGACCTCGCAAGCGTCCTCGATCAGACGACGAGAACTCATCCAGTACTGTCGAAGAAGCCGTACGTCTTGTTCAAGTTTTCATGACTAATACTACGTGATACGGGATCTACGACTCACGCTCTCCAATGCTCAATACTGCGGGATACGGGATCTACGACTAACCCGACTAACCCGAAGGGTAGTGCATACCGCATCACTGATGTAGGGACTGACCTGGCACGCCATCCCGCTGATACCAGCCGCAGTCAACGACGGCATCGATCTACGGACACTACGTCACTCCTCGATGAAGATCGCATCATGGCTTCGACAACGGCGCATCAACAGCCCGATCTCTCGTCTGGGACCTCGAGCGCTGCCCTCGAACGTGCATTGCCGGTCAACTTGAAGCCTCATAGGGTCAAACCTTATTCGCCGCGAGAGCATTCCGTCGGATGTCGTGGAAAGATACAAGGCTCGAACCTCTTTCAAGTATAAAAGCAAGTCTTTGACGGCTTGACTTCGTCAGGTATAAAATATATTGTCGTCAGGTCGGGAAAATTGCACAGCGGGACTCCAAGGGACGGTCAATGGGTCCGAGTCAACGTCACGACGTACGGCGCGCGGAATTTGGTTGTTGGTAAAGAGGTATGTATCCGACTCAATGTCACTCAGCGCTTGTTCACTTTCCAGCAGCACTTAATATTCCAGTTGAATAGCCCGAATGCCAATATTATCCCAGGTATGTTAATGTCACTGTATTCTTTGTTGGATCTCATGTTATTGTAGGCATTTCGATCGCAGTCTCAACTATGTGCAAAGGCGAAGTGATCCGGGCTACTGTTCCTTCGTCCTTGGCAGGCGGCAATCCCGAGGTCTATGTGCGTTATCACATGTCCCCGATATTCCCAACGTTTGACATAAATATAGCGAAATCAGAGCGCGTTGGCGGATCGACCTATAAACCTAGGTGAGCTTCTCCTTGAGAGTCTATACGTGATGTTGATCACAAAGTAGTTATTGACCTTCGGAGTTTTGGAGGCACTCGACAGGAAGTGAAAGCTCTCAATTCAAAATCTAAAAGAGACCGGTTGGTCGGACATGCTCGTCGTTTACGCAGCGTCAGGCGGCTATGCTAGACTTATTTGTCAAAACATTGTCGAGATCTGGATGATGTCCTGTTTCTAGACATGCGCTAAATACGACGTTGTTCAAGTAACGGCGATTCTTGTAGAGCAGTGATTTGTTTGAATAAGCGTGAAAGCATCTAGTCGCTGATGACAGTGTGATAAATTACACATTGTTGTTGAATATCGGACTGAATCACGACGAAGGCACTCCATCTTCGAGCTTATATCGCCATATCATATGACGGGGGGCGATTCGGAGCAAGCTTGCTCTCATCAGTGGGAAGCTGATGCGCCAAAATTCCCAAAGCATATATATACAGGAATGCTCCTGATATTTACAGGAAGTGCCAGAGACGAATTGAAGAGAGAAATCCCAAGTAGGATATCGAGCGAGACAATAATTGACATGTCGTTTCCTTGAGATAAGCGCTGAGCGAGACCACCAGGTCGTATTGAGGATGCCCTCAGTTGAATGCGATGATACGGATAAGTCCTTGTTGTATCACAAGGTGGTTTCACTGACACCAGATGGTTCGACGGTGCTACTGCGGCTCTCAGTCGTAGTAGAGAGAATAAGCGCGCAAAGCTTGGTTAGATGCGCGCTTAGATATCTACCAATTCCTTGACGAGCTGTTGGATTCAACAGTCTCTCGCCTCAGTACGGCTGTGATATAGCTGCATCAATGCACAGTAATCTTCTCGAACTGGAAGACGGTCGAATGGAACCCCAGACGTGCGGAGAAGACGGTCACGGGTTCTGAAACTTGAAGACCCATTTTGATGACAGTAGATTGAAGGTACGTTACTTTAGTCTTCGATAACATCTTTCAGCCGCTGAACACCGCCAGTGAAGCATGGAGAAGAAAATAGACGTATCTGGATGGCGAATACAGGTCGACAAAGCTGCAATTAAGCACTCGAAGTTCAACGCAACTGTACCCATGCGTACGATTTTCGGCCTCGGGAAATAAAAAAAAATGGACGATCCTCGACCGTTGGGAATCCTTGAAATCGTGAATGACCGAAATTCTGACACTGAGTGAGGCCAGGTGAGGCTACGATATTGTTTAGGACAACCGAAGGTGCATCAGTTGTTTCCCTCATCTGCAAAGGTATGTATTTCTGATACTATTGCTTTCGATATACTGATACAGTTCATGCTTAGTACTTGCGCGGCTTCGCGTGTTCACGAACAAAGCGTGTCAATTTAGAGTCAGGTATTCCATCCTGGACTCCTGCCGACCTCCTTGTCCGTCGGTCATCTACAGTTGACAGTCTTCGAATCGGATCTCCTTCGTAGTCTGTAATTTTCATCGGCGTGACCCCGTCGCAGAAATATATTTTTTTCGAGATGGGGAAGCATTATAAACAGATCATGATCAACCACCGGAGCTTGACTTCATCCCGCTCATGAACTACTTCTCTGGTTCATCATACGCGACCCTTCCGTTTATTGCGAAACTCGATGACACGACTAAATTGTTGCCGTGTGAGTGCGGGACTGGGAAGAAAGAGTTGGTCACACCTTTTCAAGCTATCAGGAAGACAAAGGGCGTCTGCGGTGAGATGGCTAGAGTAATCTATATTTAGCTCAATTTCCTGGTCATCATCTTCATTCAACCTCAATGATGTGAGGAAAGAAGCCCCGTAGCACGGTTTCGGCAGGGACGTCTGAGGGGGCGAGGCTGACGGAAGCAGGGATTCTTTGCGATGGTGCGGGGGTTGTCCGGCTTTGGCCTGTCCTGCAGGGTTGTAATGTACTGTTAACAACTGCAAAGTGTCCAGGTCTCGGAGAAAGGTAGTGAGTTCGTTTGAGCGTTCCTTTCGTCGGTGAATGAAATATTCCGTGGGATGGGTTTCGCTATCAGTTTCGTCGCTGCTCATCCCATCAGTGTCCAACTTTCGGAGGAGGGGTATGAATCCATGCAAGGCTCGATGGGCCATAACAGTCTCGTAACGTCGTACAAATAACTGGACAGGATAAGTCAGGCGCGGAATTGGAGAATACAGAGAAGTGAATCGTACGTCATGTCTCCTATTTGTGCGACGATTACGAGTCTTTGTCATTGCCACATCCACGGGGTTTTTTGTGTTAAGGTTTAACCACTTTTGGTGGCGACCTCTGATGTGTGTGAAAATCTGATCGCGAACAACTGTGCGATCATATCCAGCATTGACCCAAGTAGCAAGGAACTTTTTAAGAATAATATCGACCGCCCTGTCATTGAATGGATGTTTTGGCTCCAAGTCGTAGCGGACCCGAAACTGTCCCACCGTCGGGCCCTGATCAAGTTCTGTGGGGCTCATTGGAGGCAGAATTGGGAAAGATTTGTCCGTTCTGCGCTCCATGATTTCTAGGCACTTTCGAACTCTGGCCTGGACACGCGTGAGAACATGATTTGAGGGAGTAGAAGCACTCACGTTGAGCTGATTATCCTTGTGATGTTTGGGCCCATTATACTGCTTCTGAGAAAGCTTTGTCAGTCTCTCAGGGATTGGGGGACTGTCGACAACAGGTTTGCGCAGCTCAACGACGGCTTCCTGTAAAGTTTTGACGCCAATGGCAAATTGTTGGGTGCACTCAAGCAAGGTTTGCATGGCATGATCAGTAGGCGGAGACGGAACAGCAGTCTGCGGGTCATAAGGATTGCGTCGGAAGGGAAGGTAGAACTCCGTAACACTAACCGGGAGGGGAGGGGCTCCGGATGATGTGCCGGCGTCGATCGTAGGGCCGGGATGGCCATGACTAGATGTGGCTGCTGATGTCTGGACCTTCCTTTTAGATCGATAGTTCTCCAGCGCTTTAGACAACATACATTGCTATGCTGGACAGGTAGGGACCGATCGGTCATTGCTTTCGTCACAAGCGGTTCGACGGATCGGCATTCGTCCTGTCCAGATTGGTTGGAACGTGCATTGGATGGCTATCACGACGATCAGACACTGGATACGATAATTCAGCAACTGAGGTACCATCGTTTCCGAGCCAGAGGGTTTAGGAAGACGAGTGGGACCTGGAGGGGATTGAGGACCTGATGATGCTCCCGTGTCCTCGGGAATCGGATTATTCGAAGGATGAAGTGGCTGCCAAAATTCAGGCGAGGAAATCGCATCTCCAGTCACAATACGCACATTCGGAGGGGAAGGTGCAGACACGACAGCGCCTGTAGAAACGTGTGGTCCCATGTACAGCGTGGAGGTCTGGAAGATGTGAGACGGTGGGCTTGGAACCATACAAGAGGCATACGTACCTCTCGAGTTTAGGGATGCCAAGGTTCAGTTCGGTTCGGTTCACGGCCTTTTTTCATGAACCCCGAACTGAACCTTGGTTCGGTTCGGCCAAAATCCCTGAACCTGAACCAGAACCGTGGTTCAGTTCAAAAGGGT